>CAUYQU010066324.1:0-54949 GCA_963574635.1 Cheracebus regulus | reverse complement strand
AAGAGATCCAGTTTCAGTTTTCTGCATATGACTAGCCAGTTTTCCCAACACCATTTATTAAATAGGGAATCCTTTCCCCATTGCTTGTTTCTGTGAGGTCTATTAAAGATCAGGTGGTTGTAGATGTGTGGTGTTATATCTGAGGGTTCTGTTCTGTTCCATTGGTCTATACATCTGTTTTGGTGCCAGTACCATGCATTATTGGTTACTGTAGCCTTGTAGTATAGTTTGAAGTCAGGTAGCATGAAGCCGCCTCCAGCTTTGTTCTTTTGAGTTAGGATTTTCTTGGATATATGTGCTCTTTTTTGGTTTCATATGAAATTTAAAGTAGTTTTTTCCAATTCTGTGAAGAAAGTCAATGACAGCTTGATGGGAATAGCATTGAATCTATATATTACCTTGGGCAATATGGCCATTTTCACAATATTGATTCTTCCTATCCATTAGCATGGACTGTTTTTCCATTTGTTTGTATCTTCTCTTATTTCTTTGAGTGGTGGTTTGTAGTTCTTCTTGAAGACGTCCTTCACATCCCTTCTAAGTTTTACTCCTAGATATTTTGTTTTCTTGGTAGCAATTGTGAATGAGAGTTCACTCATGATTTGGCTATTATTGATGTATAGGAATGCTTGTGATTTTTGCACAGGGATTTTGTATCCTGAGATTTTGCTGTAGTTGTTTATCAGCTTAAGGAGTTTTGGGGCTGAGATGATGGGATTTTCTAAATATATAATCATACATCTGCAAACAGAGACAATTTGACTTTCTCTCTTTCTATTTGAATACCCTTTATTTCTTTCTCTTGACAAATTGTCCTGGCCAGAACTTCCAATACTATGTTCAATAGGAGTGGTAAGAGAGGGCATCCTTTTCTTGTGCCTGTTTCAAAGCGAATGCTTCCAGCTTTTGCCCATTCAGTATGATGTTGGCTGTGGGTCTGTCATAAGTAGCTCTGAACATCTGTTTCTTAACCAGTCACGTTATTCTAGGACAAAATTTACCATACATGATTCTTTCTTACCTAAAATTATTTCTCTTTAAGCTTTCTCACCAAAAATACTGCTTTATTTCTATTATTTTCTTTACATCTCCCTTATTTTCTCATTCCTTTTACCTTGTTTTATACACAACCTTTCAATAAACTTAGAATTAGACAAAAATTATTCACCTTTTTAAAGAACACTTTTTTTTAGAAAGAATGTTTTCCCACAATATGTTTTTCTTTGAAAATATCCAAATAATGAAATATTTATTATTTAATTTAACTTTACATTCTAAATTATGACAAGTTTGTCTACAAATATTTATCCCATTACATTTACCTAATTATTTTAATTGTTTACCTAGATTATTTATGAAAACTATAATAGCCATCATTTAAAGTTATGAAACTGCTATAACAGAGACAGTGAAAAAGATCCAATCTAACTGACTCCATCTTGCTTCTAACCTCCAAGCTGTCCTTATTCATTTCTGGATGTAGGCTGAACTAACTTTGGGAGGAACTTAGTTTATAGTTTAGCTTTGAAACAAAGATGGCAATAGCCCTTTTCCAAAACAAACCTCCTTCCTGCTTGTGGACTAGATTGCCTAAAGCCACAAGATTAGAAGTTATGGTAATTTTACTAAATAATTCAAGATGTAGCTATTTTCATTAAGCCAATGTCAACGTCTTATTTATTAAAAAATAAACAAGCAAAGATTATTCTGTTTTGGGCTAGGTTTATAGTTTTGTAATCCTTATGCCAAATTTTGATACCTTGTAGTATTTGACAGACATAAGTATGAACTTGCTTGATTAATAAATCCAAATAAAAATTTAAGCAGGCAATTCTTTTTTTTCAGGGCAGTCATTATTTAATTTTTAAAACTCTCATTTAAATTTGTTTTCAATGAACATCACTTAAAGAAGTAATCAACAGAAGTTAGGAGAACATAACAATACTCTTTCTCTTAGAAAATACAACAAAAATATAATTTTTTACAGTTTTGCACTCAAAGTTTTCTCTTTAGTAACACGCCTTACTCACCTCTACAATAGCTTTGTTGTGGCAATCTTGATATGTAAACCCTGGGTGTTCTATGAAGCATTTTTAAGCATCTAATTTATACCCTACTGACTCTTATTCAAGTATTTTTTTAAAAAATATTTAAACAACTCTTCTTTTCTTGTCAATATTTTTATAATTTCTAAGAGGTTTTAGGGATGAGAGAACATTTATTACAGAAGTATCTACTACTATTACTAGTTGAGAAAACAAATTTAGGTAGAGGAAATACTTAATATTTTGTCCTATATACATCTTAATCATCCAAATGGCAAAATCTCACATGAAACTTTAAGATACAAGATAATATGGGAATCTCAACATGGAAAGTTGTCACTGTAACTACAAGCAGTGTACAAACATGCTTCTACTTTAACCTACATAAGCTGATGGATGTTTAAAATACTAGTTTAACAAAGATCTTTTAGTAAAGTGACTTAAGCAGGCTTAAACTAGAAAGGATTAAGGATGAATCCTTACTAATTAATTGGAAGATCTGAGACATATTTTATATTTCATTTTACAAAATCAGAAATATTTATTTTGAAACAAGATGAGAAGACATGGTCTGCCTAACAGCCACCACTTAGAAATATTTTTCATACACAAAGCACAAAAAACATAAAACCATTTAAATTTCACATTGGCACCAAAAAGGTCAATTGCCCTGCCTTCTTGGATTAGAAAAGCTAAAGCTGAGTGATAAGTAGTTTTGCAGGCATTTGAACATGTCCAAGCCTTTAAATTAGCAAAATATTTTCTAAAAATTTTGATTACAAAATTAATATATACTTATAAAAGAATTCAAACAGGGCCAGGTGTGGTGGCTCATGCCTGGAATCACAGCACTTTGGGAGGCAGAGGTGGATACATCATCTGAGGTCAAGAGTTAGAGACTAGCCTGGCCAATATGGTGAAACCCATTTCTACTAAAAATACAAAAATTAGCCAGGCATAATTGTGGGCACCTATAATCTCAGGTACATAGGAGGCATGGGAGGCTGAGACAGGAGAATCACTTGAACCTCAGAGGTGGAGGCTGCAGTGAGCCAAGATCACATCACCACACTCCAGTCTGGGAGACAAGAGCGAAACTCCATTTTAAAAAAACAGTTGCAAACAGAACAAAATGAAAAAAATACAAAGCAAAAGGCCCCCATAAAAACCCCTCTGGGGCCCATCCCCCTACCCCCACTCAAGAAAAAGCACATTTAACACTTTGGTGCTTATCTTTCCAAATCTTTTGTTTTACACATAAAAAACATACAGGCTTTGATTTGCCTCAGACTGTACATAGTGTTTTCCCACTTGCATTCTACACTTAATATATCTTTGACATATTTCCATGTCAATGCATGCTGTGTCAATGGCATTCTATCATTAAATACCCTTTCAAAACTGGCAAAATCACTTTAAAAATTCATCCACACAAGTACATGTTTACAATTTTAAAAGAAAACAGGCAGAATCCTAAAACACAAAAACAAACCTCCAAAAAATAATCTCTATCTTTCCACCAACATGGAACAGTTCATTCCTTTTTCACACAAAACAAATAATGTGATTTTGAAGATTAACTCTAATCTCCACATTTATATACAGAATGCTCCATTTGTTAAGCCTATCTGAAAAGAATAAAAAAGTTCAGATGATTAATTCACTTACACTTAGAAATTAAGTAAATATACTATGAATACACATTGTGATCAGTTATAATATGATGCTTCTTAGTCTAAGCTTTCAATTAAATAACAGTAAAGAAAAATGGATAAATAATACAGCTACTACCTGAAACCTCCAGAAATTCAAAGATTATATTGCCAACTAAAACACTGCCAGTTGCTTTTTTTTCCTACTTGGTAACAAATGCTAATGGAATTCAATCCTGGTTAGTTAAAGTCAGTTCACATCACACATTCAATCAAGATAATAATAAGAACATAATATGCCTATTGTAGAGTTAGATTAAGATATAAAAACTTTTGGCTTGAAAGTAATGACTGCGTAGCACATGGGACTTTGTCAACTGCTTCAGCACATTGTTTACAAATGTCGGGATGTCCACAAGGAATAAAAACGACAGCAATATTTCTATCCACACAGCTTTTTCAAAGCTGTTCTTCAGTACCAATCTCTTTCTGCAATGAAGTCTGACTTGATTCGTTTTGTGTACTGTCTTTCTGAGCCTTCACTGGATCGGCAACCAGAACCTCAAGAGATTTGTAGTTGCTCCCAGATCTTTGAACTTTTTTCCTCCATTATTTTCTTAATGTCCTGAAACTGAACCCCGTTCATATAGCTTCTTGTAACATAGGATTATGGAAGATGGTATCATCAATTTTTCTAGTTAGTGATGGTGTGTTTTCAGCAGTTCTTATGAGACACTCCTCAAATGAATGGGATAAATGAAGATTGTTTATATTTTCCTGCCTCTTCTGTTCTAACAGATATTTACATCCTGGATACCATTTAGCATGTTTTTTTTTTTGTTTTTGTTTTTGTTTTTAGAAAAAGAGAGAAAAGGAGAAAGAAAAGAATGAAAGAGAGAAAGAAAGAGGAAGAGAAAGAGGGAGAGAGAATGAGATTCCTGTTTTATTGCCCAGGTTAGAACGCAGTCTAAAAATGGGTATTGAAAACCTCTTTTATGCCAATAATTGTGCTTAACAATGGAGACAGGAAGGAATAGGGGATGAAAATAACAAATAAGCAGCCAACCAATATTTTATTTAGATCTGTGAAATGCTATGCAATTGCTGAGGAGTGATTTACTTCCAATTATGTGGTCACTTTTAAAATAGGTATAATGTGATACTGAGAAAAATGTATGTTTTGTGGATTTGTGGGAGGAGAGTTCTGTAAATATTTAAGTTTACTTGTTCCAGGTCTGAGTTCAAGTCCCGGATATCCTTGTTAATTTTCTATCTCGTTGATCTGTCTAATATTGACAGTGTAGTGTTAAAGTCTCCCACTATTATTATGTGGGAGTCTAAGTCTCTTTGTAAGTCATTAAGAACTTGCCCTGTGTATCTGGGTGCTCCTGTAATGGGTGCGTATACATTTAGGATCATTAGCTCTTCTTGTTGCATTGATCCTTTCACCACCATGTAATGTCCCTCTTTGTTTTTTGACAAAAGTTCTTAATAAATGAAGAGTGGGGTGATTTGGAAATGAGAGAGTGATACTGAGGAAAGGAAGGAGGTGCTGGAGAGGGAGGGCGTGGGGAGAAATGAATGTAGGAGGAACTTGTCAGGGCCGAATGACATGGAATTTCACATTTGTCCGTGGTACTCTCTGCGCTGTGTAAGTCCACAGGAAGAACAGCCTCCTGCCGCCATCAGCTGCGAGGGCCGTGGGATGCTTGCCACAGGTCCATGTTGACGCTCGTTGGGGGTTTCTGACTTTTGCATGTGATTGCAGCACAGGTGGGGCTGTGTGGAGGCACCCCGGGCTCAGCTGTCTCCTGGGCTGTCAGTCAGCTCGCTGAGATGGAGGTGGAGGCTGATGGGAAGTGTTCACCTGGACAGCCTTCTAATTCTACAACACGGGGTCACGGTGTAGCTTGAGAGGTGGTTCTCCTGTTCCAAATGTGCCTCCCAAAGGCATTCTGCTCAGCAGCACATTGGGATGGGAATGGGAGGACCCTGCAGTGGATGTCCGGAGAGAGGCTCAAGTCCTTTGTGTGTCCTCTCACGTGACATAGACGGGCCCACTGGTTCTCCCCCAGGCTGCTTGCTCTGCGTTCTTTTCCCATTTGCTGAGCCAAACACGTTGGCCTGAAAACCCCCAGTCGACCGGATAGCTTGATAGCCTTTTGATGACTGACTTCAGCGGCATCCTTGCTGCTTTCGGAAACGACTCCAGAAATTTCAAAACAAAAGTAACCGATTCAGTTGAGAAGTGATGGATTGGTAGTTTGCTTTTGGTGCCTGAGCTGGACTGCAAAGGCAATGAGTTATACCAAGGACATATTGAAATAGTATCATGTCTCCCCCTTCTTCCCGTGGGGTATTTGATCTGGCCCTAAATCAGAGGCTCTCAGAAAGTGAATCCTATTCACTCCACATTTGTCTAGTGCTCTTAACTTGCAAAGCTCTTGAATGTGTTTTAACTCAAGAGCAGAACCTGAACTAGAAGAATAAATAACTTCAGAGATGCCCTCCATGGCTGATGACAGTCAAGGCTGAAGGAGGAGCTGTTACAGCAGAACGGGAGCTCGTCCTCCTTGAGTAGTGTGAATTTAGACTCGCCTGCAGGCAGAAGGGAGTGGCCTTCCACTGTCCTGAAGAGGGCAGATGAAACCAGGCACAACACAGACATGACACTACTGGGTTATGTGCTGCAGGTAAGATACACTAGAGGATGGAGTGTAGACTTGACTTGGTCCCTGTTATGGGCTAAATTGTGTCCCCTAAAAAGATATGTTGAAGTCCTTGCCCCTCATTACGGAAAAATGTGGCCTTATTTGGAAACTGTCTTTGCAGATGTGAACAAGTGAAGTTGAGGTTCTGCTTGATTAGGGTGAAGCCTAATCCCATATGACTAGTGTCCTCATGAGAAGAGGGAGCAGAGACAGTCAGACACGGGGAGTAGGCTGCCATGGGACAAGAGATTGTAGTCACGCATCTCCAGGCCAAAGAATGCCACAGATTGCAGCAAAGGCTGGAAGCTAGAAGAGGCGGCTTCCCTGTAAGTTTAACAGGGATGTGGCCCTGAGGACACCTTGATTTCAGACTTGCAGCCTGCAGAACTGTGAGACAATGCGCTTGTGTTGTTTAAGCCAGTGGTCCCCAGCCGTTTTGGCACCAGGGACTGATTTCATGGAAGGCACATTTTTCCACGGACTTGGGGTTGGGATGGTTCAAGTGTATCACATTTATTGTGTACTTTTCGGGTTTGCATTCCTATGAGAATCTAATGCCTTTGCTGATCTGACAGGAGGTGGAGCTCAGGCGGTAATGCCAGTGATGGGGAACAGCTGTAAATACAGATCAAACAGGTAACAGTCTGTGGCCTGGGGACTGGAGACCCCTGGTTTAAGCCACCCAGTTTGTAGTGCCGTATTATGGCAGCTGTGGGAAGCTAATACGGTCCGGAGAAGAGTCCTCCATCAGAGCTCCACTGTGCTGCTCACCTGCTCTGTGAGACTCCGTGTGATTTAGTCATCTTTCAGAAGCCCAGTTTTCTCATCCGTGAAAGGAAGGGAGGGTCCTGACAGCCACCAAATGGCGTCATGGTGGAGATCAAACGTGGCGTTGAATCACTTACTCTCCATCCCTAAAATTTTGAGAATTTAAAAAAATTTGTCATCCTGGAAGAGTTTGAAATTGTCTACCCTAGCATTCTGCTTTGCTTTTCAAGAACATGGAATAAAGAATTTGTAAATAAAAATATAGGAAATGGAATAAAGAATTAGTAAATAAAAATGTAGGAAAACCCAAACACACACTTCAGCTTATTTAGAAAATTGCTTTTGACTTAGCGACAAGGGATAGCCATATAGTGAGGGGATACAGAGATTGTTTCTTGATGTCTGAATTTCATTCCCACCCCCGCACATGCTCTGCAATAAGAAATGTGTGGGGCATGACAAAGTCATATATGTTTATTGTAACCAATTGAGGTAATTCATAAAGGTGCGGAGAATACAGTAAAACTCACTTGTTATTGGGCCTCCCAGGGATAACCGGAACATTTTAGTTCTGTGTGTGTGTGTGTGTGTGTGCGCGCACTTGCGTACACATATATCCATTTCGCTTTTTTAAAACATAGACATGGTCTACATATAGCTTTTTTTTTTGCAAACTTTTTCTGTATTTAACACCACATTTTGAACAGTTTCCACCCATGCATAAATAGAGGTTTGTTATTTTTTGATAGCTATGCAGTAGTCTACGTATAGGTTTAGCCTATTTTCTTTTAGCAATTTTGTGCTGAAGACATGGGTTATTTCCAAAGTCTTGAGGTTAGAAAAAAATCCAGAATAACTGTCCTTACACATTTGTATTTTAATGCCCGTCTTCTTGTTTCTTTAGGATAAATTACCAGAAGTCTCCGTCAAAGAACATGCTAACATAATTTTGACGACCAGTGTCGAGCTGTCCTCCAAAAAGGTCATACCAATTTACCACTAGCAGGGGGTGAAAATGTGGATTCTACTTTGCCAGCACTAAGTGTTAGAATTCTTTCATCCGCAGTGCTAATTCTCCACGCTAATGTGCATTTCTGTAGTTAGCAGCCTAGTTGAACATATTCTCGTATGCTTCGGGGGATTTGCATTTCTTTTGGGAAATGAGTTGCTAGAATTTCAGATGGGAATGAAAAGCCTTTTATTTCCATTTTGGGACAGTTCCCAGACTGTGGAATCTAGGCAACTAAGGAAGCACAACTTCGTAACTGACCAGGTAGTTCCTGCTTTGGCTTTGCCACCGTGTTCTTTTTCTGTAGCGCCACGGGTGCTTTATAAAAGATCTAATTACCTGCATTTAATTAATGTATTGGTCTATTGGTTTATCCATCTCCCTCACAAGCCTTTAAGCTCATCAGGGCAACAGTATTCCTTAACTGTCTTGTCTTTATCCCTAAGCCCTAGACTTATGCCGGGCATTTAGTAGGTGCTCATAAAGAATTGCAGAATGAAAGACTTAACTATGGAATTTCTTCATCTTGTTTAAGGTGTGGATGACCCTTATTAAGATGATAGAAGTAACCCTGTACTGAGTGCCTGATTTGTGTCATGTATTATGCTGGACTCTGTGTTAATAGAGGTATTACTTAACACCTGGTGGAGAAGGTAAATTTTGTTCCTGAAGGCTCCTGGTTAGTCATAGATAGAACTGGAGTTTAAACAGGGGCCTGGTGTGCTCTGAAATTTGCTCGTAACCACTATGCAATGCCTCCTCTCCACATGCTCATTTGCGTGACTCGGTTTTACCAGCCTGACATTGCACCTGCTCTCTCTTTCCTCCTGGAAATGCATCTTCCTAGCAATTAGCTGCAACCCAAAATTAATTAGAGGGAGAGGGAAAGTGGTTATGGATCTAGAAAAATGAACTAGAAAAATCTCCAGTTCGAAATACAGTCCTGGGCTTGGGTTCTCACTGCAAGGTGGGGAAATGGCTGGCAGTTGGCCAGACACAGATAAACTGCCTGGGCCACTGCAGGGCAGTCTAGGGGCCAGGTTGTTGTTCCCAGAAGCTGGTGTTCATTTTCTGGGTCTCCTGGCAGATGGCAGTCATGACAAGCAACTGGGCTAGAGCCCTGTGGCTTTGCCCTCAAGGAGTTGGAACTGGCCTTCATCTGCAGCTGTAGCCTGTCCTCTGGCACCTGCCGCCAGGAAGCATTTTCCAAAAGGAGAGCGTTCTGTCCCCGGGAGTGCCAGGGCCTAGCGCTGTGGTTGGGGCCTCTGTTTCACCCTAAGGATGGTTGCCCTTTGGACACTTGCACCTGGAAGTCATGGTGTTTGTCATCCTTCCGTCTTCTGCTCCCTGCTGCCCTCCATCAACTGCTGCCTGTGCGAAGGTGAGTGGGCTGTGTTCAGGAGCCCTCCTTGATGATGAGACTTCAGGAAGACAGGCACGAGGCTGATATCCTTCTTCCTTCGTGTCCACCTTTATCAGTGGGGATTTGGGCAAGCTCCTTCCCTTCTCAGATGTCCTGTGTTCAGAAGACATCTCTGCGGGCTTGCTTTTCCCACAGCTGTCTTTGAAGTTTTAGGGTCAGAATTCTCATGGCATGTTTTTTTCTCATTTCTGTCTCCAGATTTTGTCCAGTGTGTTTGCTACTGGACATTTAAAATTCAGTTTGACTTGGCATAGCTCCTGCCATCGACTACAAATCAATACCAAAATGTTGATGTTAGTTATAGCTGATGCTTACTTTCTCCTTTATACTTTTAAAATTTTCTGAAAAAAAATATAAGATACGTATATTGTTTTTGTAATCGTATCAAGCATACTGTTTCCCTTTTGTGGGGTGTGGGAGGAAGCAAGCCAGTGAGAACAAAGACTGAAGCTCTCATTGCCTGTACGTTGGCGTTGCTTTCCCGTGATGACCCCACTGGATACTGTCGTACGCACACTGTCAGCACCGCTGGGTGTGCTCACCTCCCTTGCAAAGGGCCCCACCACAGTGCCTGTCGCCTTTCTCGGGGGTCCATGAAATTGCATCAAATAGAATTCTGGTGATTTCCACCCTCCCGCCCCCCCCCACATCTCCTGCCTTTCTCTTAAGTAGTTGCACCCTTTGAGCTTTTAGTCATCGTGGGTTTTACCAGCGTCTTTCTGTAGCATGATTCAGCTTGTTCCTATCGATAAATAGGAGGTATTTAAATAAATCCTTGAGTGTTTTTTCACTGTTCCTATCCACTTTGTAAGATTGTTATGAGAAACACGTGTGATAATAAAGGACCGTTGCTTGGCACAGTGTTTGACCTAAAGTAGGTACTCAATAAATGGGGGTTATTTTTAGCAGGCTTTCCAGGCAAAATAGAGATAGGTGGTTTTTTAAAAGTAGACTTATTAAAATATAATTCACATAGCATACTATTTACCCATTAGAGTACAGTTCAATGGCTTTTAGTACAAAGTCGTGCTTCCATCACCACAGTCTATTTCACAACATTTTGATTGCCACAAAAAGACGTCCCACTCCCTGTAGCCTTCACCACCAACCCCTCCCAGCTCTCCTTTCCCACGCCCGGCCCCAGCAGCCACTGTCTACTTCCTGTCCTTAGAGATTTGCCTGTTTTGGACATTTCATGTAAGGGGAATCATGTATTCTTGGTCCTTTGTGGCCTAGCATATATTTTCTTTCTTCCCTTAGTCATGCAGTATAGTGTCTGCATTCACCCACACCTTGGGGTGTTCACTGCTTCATTTCTATTGCTGCATCATATTCCATTGTATGGATATGCCACAGTTAAGTGATCCGTTCATCAGTTGATGGGTATTTATATTGTTTCCACTTGGGGGCTATTGTCAAGGATGCTGCTGTAAACTCTGTGTTTATATGGTGTTTGTGTGGAAATGTGTTCGCCTTTTTCCTGAGCATAGAGTTAGGAGTGGCATTGCTGGGTGTCATTGTTTGGGCTGCTGTAATGAAATATCATAGACTGGGTGGCTTATAAACAACAGAAATTTATATCTCACGGTACTGGAGCCTGGGAAGGCTAAGATGAAGGCGGATTCAGTGTCTGGAGAGGGCCTGGTTCATAGATGGCATTTTCTTGAAGTGTCCTTGTATGGCCTAAGGGGCAAGGCAGGTCTCTGGGACCTCTTTTATGAGGCCACTAATCTCATTCATGAGAGCTGTGGCCCCAGGACCTAGTCACCTCCCAAAGGCCCCAGCTCCTACCACCATAGCCCTGGAGGTAAGGGTTTCAACATATGAGTTTTGGAAACAAACTTGTAGACCATGGCACTGAATTATTTGGTAACTCTATGCTTAACATTTGAGGAGTTGTCAAAACATTTTCCAGAGTGACAGTGTCATTTTACATTCCCACCAGCAGGCCATGAGGGCTCCAACTTCTCAGCCTTCCCAACTCTTGTTATCATTGGTCTTTGCTGTTCCAGTCATTCCAGTGGGTGTGAGTGGTATCTCAGCGTGGTTTTGATTTGTACCTGAGTGTTATTAAAGTACTATTGAAGTAGCGTATCATTGTCTGGAGGAAGCTTCCAGGAGGCCCTGCACCTTACTGACATTTGTTCTGCTGGCCTCTTTACCACTCTGCAGAGTCTGGCTTGTGGGCTCATGGACTGAAGCTTGATTTTAATGGCATGAAGTCAGGGGACTCAGATGAATCAAGCTTAAAGAACTGACATACAAACATGGATAGGATTGCAGCTTATTAGTGGATGCAAAGTATCTCCATTAGAAGACCTTGACTGGATGTCTGCTATGGACCGGGTGTTTATCCCTCCCCATAATTCATGTATCGAAGCCCCTAATTTCCAGTGTGATGGTTTTACGAGGTATGAGTGCTGTGAGGTATAACTAGGGTTACATGAGGTCATGAGGTTGGAGCCCTCGTGATGAGATTAGTGCCACTATGAGAAGAAGAAGAGATGCCAGCCCTTGCTTCCTCTGCCGTGTAAGGACACAGTCAGTGAGCCAGGAGGAGGACCCTCACCAGAATCTGACCGTGCGGCACCCTGATCTCAGAACTTCAGCCTCCGGAACTGTGAGAAAGTAACTGTCGCTTAAGCTGCCCAGTCTGTGGTATTTCGCTCTAGCAGCCTGAACTATGACGGGGTCCAAATGGTTTCTTCCCTTTTTCTCCCTGCAGGTAGACTCAGGAAGGGATCCTGGGACAAGCAGCGGTTAGGTGAATACAATATTTAGGGCCATCAGCGTCTGACTGCCCGATCTGTCAGTCTGTGAGTTAGAGATGTGATTTGGGTCTAAACAGGACTACCTTTGAGACCAGAACACTGGCTAAGGTTCTTTCCCCGTGGGCAATGCACTTTGCAGTGATCTGCTGTATTTTCCCTTATAACTATCTTTTTTGGGTTTGCCAGCAGACCAACCCCCTTCCTGATTAGTAAGCCTTTTGTTTGGTTGTGTTGATGCTGTCATCATCTACTGATAATTGTGGCTTTCTGTTCTTTTTTAATTGCAATTTTTCATTTTCTTATCTTTTTTTTTTTTTTTGAGACAGAGTCTCGCTCTGTTGCCAGGCGCCAGGCTGGAGTGCACAGGTGTAATCTCGGCTCACTGCAACCTCCACTTCCCAGGTTCAAGCAATTTTCCTTGCCTCAGCCTCCTGAGTAGCTAGGACCACAGGCGCACGCCACCATGCCCAGCTAATATTTGTATTTTTTAGTAGAGACAGGATTTCACCATGGTCTCAATCTCATGACCTTGTGATCCGCCCGCTTTGGCCTCCCAGAGTGCTGGGATTACAGGCGAATTGCAATTTTTCTAAGTGCCTGTAGGCCCTAGACATAGAACTACGGATCTTAGGAGCCGTGGCCTGGAGCCAAGGGGTTTTTGTATAGTTTCTTTTCTGATCTGATAGGTTTTGACCTAAAAGTTTAACTCTGAAGATAGTTTTATTACTGACTTTCTTAGTATGCTTCGGGCACTATGCTAAATAGATTCTGTATTCTGTCTCATTTAATCCTTAGAACAATCCTATGAGAGAGAGGTTTCGCTCTTCCAGTTTTGTAGATGAGAGATGGAGGTTTAGAGGCTCTCAGTGGTGGACAGAGGCCCAGAGCTGTCGAGCTGGGATCCTGCTGGTGGGGCGAGGATTTGTGCCCTGTGCTGCTGGTCTCCAGAGCCTGGGGTTGTCTTCACTTCAAGCAGCAGTGCATACCCTGCTCAGGTTAGCGAGCTGGATGGGGGAGCCCAGAAGGGGTTGTTGGGCGGGGTCTCCTTTCATTTTCCCTGCAGCCCAGAAGGAAGTTGTTTTCCCCATTGGAGAGGCAAAAAAAATGTATTTGAGGTTTGTTTGTGCTATACATAATGTAGTACCCTTTGCTTCCATTTCCTCATGGGTTAGATTAAGATCGAAACTTCTCTTACCTGCCTTAAGAAAAGAATTAAAAGACAGCGCTGTAGACTTGAAAAGTGCATGTATGCACACGTGCGTGCTCCCTCTAAATAGATATACAGAAACACACACAATGTAAAACATACAAATAAGTAAATGTGTAAAATATTTATACATATAAAAGTAATGTATATAAACATGAAATCTACCCATTTAAGTGTACAATATAGTATTGTTAACTATAGGCAGGTCTTCAGCGCTTATTCGTCTTGTATAATGGAAACTTCATGCACTTGATCAGTGACTCCCATTTGCCCATCTCCCCTTAGATTCTTAAACACAAACCACTAGAGGGGGGACATCTCTGAAAGGACTTTAGCATTTGGACAGGAAGATTGCTCCTCCATGCTTTAAATGGAAGAGTTAAAAACCTCTTTCCATAGCTTTCTTAGGTGACAGAACAGGCAAACTGCTGTGTCTCTTTTTGCTTTTGTGTTTGTTGCTACGAGGAATTGGGCGTGTGGGTGCTAGCACCTACCAAAATTTGTTCATTGGCATTTTCAGCCAAGATGTTTCCTCTTTTTGTGTGTGTGTTTTTAGTGAGAAAAACAATGTGCATAATATGTCAGTGGCATGGAAGTCATCTATGAACAATCAGGACATTAATCTCGCCTGCTTTTAAAAGCCAAGTTCAAATTCTCCTCCTCTCCCCAGGTGACTTGAGGCTGAGATTATGGAAAAACCAGCTTTCTTTAGATGTAATTCTTCCAGAATATGAGGGCATGTGTTAGAATCTGAAATTGAATGCCCTTCTGAAATAGTAGCGTGTGAGGTGTCTGTTGACAGGTTCTCGTCTGGGAAAGCACATGGAAGTTTGGGAAATGAGTCATTTAGGCCCCTGATCTCAGTGCTCCTCTTACCCCGACTTCAAGCAAGGTATTTTGTTGGCCTCAGGACTGATCTGGTTCAATATCTGTTCTTCCTCAAGGATTCACTTGACTGTTTGGGTTGACAACTCAGGAGATCAATTAACTTTTTTTTTTTTTTTGGAGACAGAGTCTCACCCGATCACCCAGGCTAGAGTGCAGTGGCGCAATCTCAGCTCACTGCAACTTCCACCTTCCGAATTCAAGCAACTCTCCTGCCTCAGCCTCCTGAGTAGCTGGGATTACAGGAGTGCACCACCATACCCGGCTAATTTTTTTGTATTTTTGGTAGAAATGGTGTTTCACCATGTTGGCTAGGCTGGTTTCAAACTCCTGACCTCAAGTGATCCGCCCACCTTGGCCTCCCAAAGTGCTAGGATTACAGACATGCGCCACTGTGCCCGGCCAAGATTAATTTATAAATCAGTCTTGAGGAACTTCTGTGACAGGTGAGTGAATCTAAACTCCATTTTTGCTTGAACTTTTAGGTCATCCTCTGTGTCTGTGGAATGGTGGGGTGGTCTAGGCATCGGTTTATGGTTGGATAGCTGTTCTGTTAGGGCCTGCATTTTGTTTCCTATGTGAGAAAGTAATATTTGTTTAAAAAAAAAAGTCTAGTTTTAGCAATCAGATTCCTATCAACAGCTGCATTTTCTAACACCTGACCCTGATATTTACTCATTCATTTAATGAGTAAAATATTCCGTTCATTTCAGCCCACCCTGTGCTGGCTGCTTTTTGAGGCACCAAGCCAGCTCCCTTGCTCTCCTGGACCTAGCAAAGAAGATGGGCGGGGAAGTGACTGCAGAGAGTAGGCAGAGCTGTGAAGGAAACAAAGCAAGGTGATATGACAGCATGTGAGGAGGACCACTGTGAAGGCCGGGGGCCAAGGAGGGTCACTGAGTGGGTCACACTTAAACAGATGCTTTGGATGGTATAAAAGAGACTTGAGAAAAAGCATATCTGGACAGAAGGATTACTGCAAATAAAGGGCCTGAGGTGGAACCAGTGTGGTGTGTTTAAAAGTCAGAAAGAGGCTCCTGTGGCGGGACCCAATTAGTGAAGGGCAAAGGTGAGGTGCAGCTGAGCCTCCGGAGCCTGGGGAGGAAGTTTTGATTAGAGGAGCCATAGGAGGCCACGGGTGCATTATTAAGCCTTGGGGTGATGTGATCTGGTTATATAATTAACCTTGGAGAGTTCAGGTGGTTTATTATAAGAGAACCCTGACATTCTTGTGAATATGGAGGGCCCTATGTTTCTTTACAAATGAACATGTTTTCATTCATCTCACTGATTTGTAACAGTGGTGCATATTTGTAGAACCACTATGTTTCAATTAATATGAATTTTAAAGTGAGTGTTTTCCTGTCCTCTATTCCCCATAAAAGATCATCACAATGAACAGTTTGGTGCATGTGCTTCCAGAATACTTACTTTGCAAATAAAGTGCGATGCATGCCCATGTGCTTTACACATGTGCTTGTGCGCACACACAGAGACACACACATGACTAGGTATCAATGAAAATAGGATCTTTCTGTTCATATTGTTCTGGAACCTGGTGTTTCTCATAACATAAAACCAAGGACAAAAAAATACCTGCCTATATATGTAACCCGTTGTTTTTAATGACCTTACGGAGTTCTGCTGTTGGCTATGCCATAATTTATCTAACAGTCTATTAGGAAATTTGATTTGTTCCAACTCCTGCTCTTTTATGCTGCAATGACATTTATGACTGGCACATGAATCTGTGTACACGTCTTTGCTTATTTCTTTAGTCTCTGTGCTTGAGATGTGGGGTACTTTTTTCTTTAAACTTAGTTTAGTTGCTTCTTATTAAACACCCATAGTGTGTCCTAGCTCAACACGTATTCTGAATGAGAATAAAGGCTGTTTTGTTGGTAAGGGTGTGTATTACACCAGAGACCTGTCACTCCCCAAGTATGGTGGGTTTGCAATTTGCCACTGATCCGTAATCTTGATTGTTCATGGAGTGGCTGCTGTGATTGGAAACACTGCCAGCCACAAATGCACACAACAATGAGGAACATATGTAGGGAATGGTAAGCTCACCTATTTGATATGCACATGAAGCCAGCAGAATTCCCCAAGTGCCCGTCACTGTGTGGGCACAGCTGCAGGTCTGTATTAGGTTGCTGTTCCTAATATCAGGAGTAACTAAAGCCAGGGACAGGCTTTCAAACAATAGACTACAGAAAGCCGGGTCTGCCCTTTGCATAATTAACCTGCAGTTCTGCATTTCCAGAAATGTGATTGAGACAGTAGCAAGCATGTTCAGGATCAAATATACATTTCCTTATTATTGGCTCCACATTCTGCAAATATCACATCCTATCAAAAGCAAAGGAGCTCAGGGAGGAGTATTTGGCTGATGAAAGGTCTTAGGAGAAAGACACGATTCCAGAGTAATTTTTCTGCATCTGTTGTTAAACCCAATCCCTAAGACAGTCCAGGAAGATAGGCTTTACTGAGATGTGTGGGAGGAATTGCACAGCACTCGGGACTTCTTTTATGTTATCTCAATAGGAGCCCTTGTATGCAGAGTTTGGAGAACAATTTCTTTGCTCCTTGTGTATCCAGCTTTAATAGCCGGGTCAGGATTCAGGCCCAGATTGGTATCTCTGCCTAAATGGCTGACTCCCAAACACAGATGCACTAGACTTTTCACTTTTGGCTTGTCAAGGATACAAGATGATGGTCTCGTACTGAAGGCACATACCTGAACTTTGTTTTGACCCCAGCTGAGTCCATCCTACCTGTGATACTGTGAAATACATATTTGGTCTTCCCGGTTTCCTGGCATAACAACTCCTAAAATTCTTAGAATCTTCAAAATTATGTGTCCTTTTGAATGCTAATGAGCTCCTGGGTAGCTTTAGCATGGGGTTGGTCACCTGAAAGACCAAGGCAGAATTTAGAGGGTTGGGACTTCAGCCCCACCCCCCAACCTCTGGCGAGGAGAGAGGGACTGAAGGTTAAGTTGATGTGCCCACTGGTTTAATCAGTCATGCCTATACAAGGAAGCCTCCACAAAAACCCATAATGACAGTGTTTAAAAAGCTCCAGATCCCTGAAGACGTGGAGGGTGCTGCACCCCCTTCTCTGCCTTGCCCCATGCATCCCTTCTGTGTCCTCTGTAATATCCTTTTTTATAAACCACTAGTGCAAGTAAGTGTTTCACTGAGTTCTGTGAGCCAATCTAGTAAAATAATTGAACCCAAGGAGTGGGTCATAGGAACCCTAATTCCTAGCCAGTGGGTCAGAAGCACAGGTAAAACACCCTGAGGTTTGGGGCAGGCCTTGGAAGTGGGGCAGTCTGGTGGGACTGAGCCCTCACCTTGTGGGATCTGACACCATCACTAGGTGGGTAGTGTCAGAATTGTACTGGAGGACACCCAGGTTCTTTCTGCTGCAGAATTGCTTGCTTGGTGTGTGGGGAAAATCCCAATACATTTTGGCATCCAGCGGTCACAGAAGTCTTCTGTCATGGTTACTGTTTAATGAGAATAGGAAAATAACGAGTTTGGTTTTCTCACACTCACACAACACCTCGCCTTCGTCAGCCTCTGTCCACTGCCTCTTTCTGCCCATTCACTAGCAAGGGAGGTGGGTACTGGGCATAAAAAACTCCTCAGGGACACATTTAGGATGTTAGTCACAGTACATATTTCAGTGGCCTTTTAAAAGGGGGATGATTTTATGGCAAAGTAAAACAAATCTGTTAGCCCCTTACTACCTCCTCTGCATCAAAACTAGACTGAAATAAGCTGATAGGAGTTGTTGCTCAGGCCAAAAAAATTCAAAGCACAGTTGAGGAAATGTAGAAAAGGATATGTCAATTTCTCCTTGGATCCTAAGCTTCATAATATTGGGCTGGCCCATTTCAAAGGAAAGGCGTGCATTGTGTGTGCGTGTGATTGTCTGTGCACATGGGTATGTGTTGAAGAATTTTATTGTGGGCGAAAATACATTTGCACATTAGCTACTTTCCAGAGATCATTACTTTGATTTATTCCTCATTCAACCCCAGAGGGAAGGCCAGGTTATTAAATTTAGTTCCAAAGAAGGCACATGTTACTGAGTTAAAGAAAAAGCCTTACCCTAGTTATCAGTTTTGTTTGTTTTTTCTTCTATAGAATAAAAATGGTTCGGGTAGATTTGTTGAGGAAGCCTTCTTTGAATTTCTCTGGGGCCCATTTTAATATTGGGAAGTAGGCCGGGCACGGTGACTCACATCTGTAATCCCAGCACTTTTGTGAGGCTAAAGCGGGCGTGTGGCTTGAGCCTAGGAGTTTGAGACCAGTCTGGGCTACATAGTGAGACCTTGTCTCTACAAAAAATGAAATAAATAAATTAGCTGGGCATGTTGGTACACACCTGTTGTCCCAGGTACTCAGGAGGCTAAGGTAGAAGGATCAACTGAGGATAGGAGGTTGAGATTACAGTGAACCTTAATTGCACCACTGAACTCCAGCCTGGGCAACAGAGAGACCCCGTCTCAATATATGTATTACACACACACACACACACACCCCTTCAATCAAGGGGGCATTTTTTTTCCCTAACTGCTTTCTGGAGAGTAGAATGAGAGGGCATCCACAGTAAAAGATGGGTTGTTTCTGGGGCATTTCTATCATGAACTTTTAGGGAGAAGGGCTTGAAGGAAGAGCAGATGCGTCCCCTTCCTTGGCCTCTATATATCTGTTGCTTCTGGTTTGAGACTCACATGAGGACATGGGCTACCTACCTGCATGAGTCTAATCCTCCTGTGAAGACCTCGACTGACTGCTAGGTGGGAAGTGGCCTTGGCGAGCACTGATGCCAACCCTTTGCTTCCTCGCGAGGATTCTCCCGACAGCATTCCTCCCACACCCATGATGGTAACTCTGCACTCCTCCAGCTTCTGCTTGGCTACTCGAAACTTTGCTTTTCTTGGTTTTTGAAAACCAGTTGCAAAAATACATATATTCTAGCTAAAACAAAATGATTTTCAAATTAGTATGTACTCATTATTTAAAAACTGGACAACTTTTTTTTTTGTTTTTTTTTTGAGACAGGATCTCCCTCTGTCACCCAGGCTGGAGTATAATAGTGTGATCTCACCTCACTGCAACCTCTGCCCCCCAGGTTCAAGTGATTCTCCTGCCTCAGCCTCCCGTAGCTGGGACTACAGGTGCGCACCACGACACCCAGCCAATTTTTGTATTTTTTTATGTAGAGACAGGGGTTCCGCCATGTTGGCCAGGCTAGTCTTGAACTCCTGACCTTAGGTGCTCCACCTGCCTCCGCTTCCCAAAGTGCTGGGTTACAGGCGTGAGCCACCACGCTTGACCAAACACTGGACAATTATAATGTATGAAGAGTCTCCCCTCATCCTATCACCCAGAGAATGGTTGGCTTTTAGAGATTTTTCTTCTTTCCATTTCTTTTATGAATGTGTACAGATTTATATACATTTTGTTTTTGAGACAGAGTCTCACTCTGTCACCCAGGCTGGAGTACAGTGGCATGATCTCGGCTCACTGCAACCTCTGCCTCCCAGGCTCAAGTGATCCTCCTTCCTCAGCCTCCTGAGTAGCTGGGATTACAGACATGTACCACCAGGCCCAGCTAATTTTTGTATTTTTAGTAGACATGGGTTTTTACCATGTTGGCCAGGCTGGTCTTGAACTCATGGCCTCAAGTGGTCTACCTGCCTCAGCCTCCCAGAGTCCTGGGATTACAGGTAAGAGCCACAGCACTGGGCCAGGTTTATACATATTTTTATAAAGCTGAGTTAATGGTGTATGTTCTGTTGTGCATCCTGCTTTCTTCCCACTTTCCAAAGTGAGCATTTCTTTGTTATTGGAAATCTTGATGTACTTCATTTTAAGTGTCAACATTGCATCTTATTGATACACCGTTATTAACCATTCCCCTTTTATTAAATACTCAAGGATATATATATTTCTCCTATTACAACATAGCAGTGAAGAGCCTTGATTCTTGTGTCTATTTCCTTAGAAAGATTATTTCTTAAAATGGAATTTCTAATCAGAAGTGTGATACATATTACTAAATTGCCCTCTGAGATTATGACACTTTGCATTCCAACCAGCACTGGGTGTTTTCATTTAAAAAAAAAAATGGACAATTGAAGAGTCAATCTGGTATCATTACGTTTTTCAGTTTTGAAATGGTGTTTTTTAAGACATGAACCTAGACATGTCATTCCAAATTGATTGTTTGATTAATCAAGATTTTCTAGAATGTTTGTCTAACCAGAGTTCACTTAACTGTATCCTAACTTTTCTATCTTATTCATAACAATGTTATAAGAAATTTTTATCAAATGCCTTGTTAAAATCAAAACGTCCAGCCATTCTCCTGGTTTACTAGGTTAGGGAAGCCATCTCTAAAGGAAATGGAATTAGGCCAATTGGATTGATTCCTGGTGAGCCTCGATGAGCTGGACAAAATCTTTTTCATTTTGGAATTGTTAGAATAAACCTGTTGAGTAAGCCATCTAAGAATTTGAAGTAAGCCTTTGATCAGTCTTTCATTTCTAAGATCTGCTTACAAACACCAAGACCCGTTTCCAGACTTTTAGAATAGTTTCCTGTTTGCCCTGATTCTTTTTAAAGACTATTGACAGTTTTTCCATAACAACATTGAATGATCTTTGAGCGTTTGGGATAATGTGGTTTAGGATCTGGATGGTGTTAGAGGACCAAGTGTTTCTTTTTCGGTCTGTCTTGTTGGAATTCTGTGTCCTCCTAATGAGTTTTATCTTCTGTTCCTTGCCAGTGGAAAGGCCAGAAGTGCTGCTGTTCTTTTGTCTCATGTAAACAGTGACCATTTTTCTCAGGTTGTAGTCAACCTGAGAATTTTGCTTTGAATGGCCCTTGAAAATATTTTTCCCCTTTTTTGTCTAAATATCAAAAGGATATTTTTCAAGACTTAGCTCATTTTGCACCTGTATCTAATATACATGTTGGCATTCTTCTTTTTGATTGTGTCTTTGGCTAATTGATTATCTTCCTGTGTTCCTCTTAAATATCACCTCATCAGAGAGCTTTCCATGCCATTCAGTAATTCATTTATGGGCATCTCTCCTCTCAGTCCTGTCATTTCCCCAGCCAGTGTTTGTGGTTTCAGCCAGGACCAGAATGATTCCCAAGGCTAGGACAGGTCACTCCGTAGCCTTGCTCAGGATGCCAGGAGAGCTGGAAGTAGACAGCCCTGTGGTGTTGGGCTCATTGTCACATACATTTCAGGAAACTTTAAAGCCCTTAGACCTTCAACTTCTTGCCACAGCTGCTTCTCCCCTTCACTCCCCAGCCCTCAGTGAAAACAGCAGGATTTGGGAATTTGGGACTGTTTTTTTGGCAAAGTGTCTTTTGCACACGTTAAGGATTTGTTGTATTTTTTTCTGAAGTTTTTTTTTAACAAAACTTTCTAAAATTTCTTTATAAACTTTCTAAGGTTTTCTCCCCTTCCTTTCTTCCCCTCTCTCTCTCTAGTATGTATGTGTAGATACACACAAGCATATACATAAATACATATGCCTATGTGTAGATGCATACATATATGCAAGCATGTACACTATATAGATTTGCAGAGGTGTCAGGGGAAGTCAAAGGAGATGGAAGAGACATGATATCGTAATCACCAAGAAGATGAGATATGATCCTAGCTATAGCTAATAGTCATGACTGACAGTCTGTTATGGGAAAGAAAATAAGAAATATGGGGTATTTCATTACTGGAATTAATCGATAACTGTCTAGAAAACTATTTTCGGCAAGGTATTTTCACAGGGACTTAGTTCACTGGTTACAGCTTGGACGGGACGATGGCAGACTCCATCTCTCTTGAACAGCCTACACTGAACTTTACTGTTTTTTAAGACATACTTAAGTTTTCATTATTAGGTTTTCTTAGTGAACACTTTTAGAGGGTTGGTAAAAGACAGGGCTTGGAGAATGAGCATTTACCATGTTCTTCTTAAAATATAATGGCCCAGTTAGGGCAAAAGCAGACCTGGAACATTTATGATGCTTTGCAAATGGTTCTGTAAGAGGACCTGTCAGCCCACTGCATTGCTGGGCTGTTTGCCCTGCTGGGTGTAAAGTAGCTTTCACTCTGATTTTAGAAGTAGCTAATCTCGTTGGAGAGACTTTTTTATGTAACAGCCCATGTCAGGTAGTCGATTTGTCTAGCATAATTGTGGAGTAGATTTTAATTCAGCCCCTTCCTGAGAGACTTCTGATGTGGAACACTAGTATACTTAAAATATTTTATTTACCTTGGGTGGTTGTATAACATTCTGTTGTCCTGCTAAATATGTCCTAAAGTGTACACTCCCTTTTCTTTTATTAAAAAGAGGGAGAAACTCCTTTTCTCCTCCCATTGGCTTCCCAAGAGCCAGTGCGAAATGCGAAGGTAAAAGTGACCATGTGTTAGGACCTGCTGCGTGCTGAGTAAATCTTGCTTTGCATCAGCTCTGAAAGGTCTAGTGCCCAACGCCGTGGTTGGCACTGGAAGCAGCCTCGGGGCACACCCGAGGCCTGGCCTGAACCAGTTCTCCAGCCGTGTTCTCTGTTCCCTCTGCTGAAATCCCTTCCAACAGCCTGACAAGTGTGCGGTGCTGTATAAATTTCTCCAGCATTCCTGCCTCCTTGTTCACAAACGGCTCTCCTTGTTGCCTCCCTTCTAACTTATCTTAATCTTACTGCCTGGAAACATTCTGGAAAGCTTTTCTGGACTACTGGACACCCCCAGGTGTGAAAGGTTGATGTGGGAGAGACGCCCTCAGGTCCTGGAGGCTGTCTCCAGGGGGCGCCCCCCTTGCTCTTGGGAGTTAGGGCAGGAGGCAGATTGTGTTTTTAGTGGGCTCTTCCGTTAACACAAACTTGGAGGTCAAAGTTCCACTGAGTGGCTCCAAACTGTAGGACACTTGTCCCCTTAACCCAGAGGGTAGTCTCAAAAGCAGAATGTCTACTTCACTGGGCACTATCTTCACACACTTAGAATGTCACAACAAAGGGGCACGTGCCCTTCCAGTGCTCCCCAATGATTGATTTTGTAGTTGAATTCCTGCAAATGGAGGTTTCTTGAACCTGGAGGTGATTGTGATATCCATCTGATGGAGAACACAATAATCTAACTGCAAATGATCGGAAATTCCAAGGAAGATAAGGCTTACTGTTCAATATGGTGCTGTTCAGACTCCAGGGGTCCCAGAATTTGCTGAGGGCTTGTTATGCTGCCAGGCCCACTGCAGAGTCTCTGATCAGGAGAGATGGGGTGAGGCCAAGAACTCGCATTGCTAACCAGCTCCCAGGTGATGCAGGTGTGGCAAGTCGGGGGACCATACTTTGAGTAGCACTGATTTATTCTTTTGAAGATTCTTATACTTCACTACACATGGGAATCACCTGGGGAGCTTTTAAAACTCTTGCATTAAATTAAAACCACAATGAGATACCATCTGATGCCAGTCAGAATGGCTATTATTAAAAAGTCAAGAAACAGATGCTGGCGAGGCTGTGGAGAAAAGGAATGCTTTTACACTGTTGGCAGGAATGTAAATTAGTTCACCATTGTGGAAGGCAGTGTGGCCTAGTTCTCTGTAGGTCATACCTCAAAGACCTAGAACCAGAAATGCTATTTTACACAGCAATCCCATTACTGGGCATATACCCAAAGAAATAGAAATCATTCTATTATAAAGATACACGCATGAGTATGTTCATTTCAGCAGTGTACACAATAGCAAAGACATGGAATCAACCCAAATGCCCATCAATGATAGACTGGATAAAGAAAATGTGGTAGATGTACACCATGGAATCCTATGCAGCCATAAAAATGAATGAGATCCTGCCCTTTGCATGGATATGGATGGAAATGGAAGCCATTATCCTCAGCAAACTGACACAGGAACAAAACCAAATACCACATGTTCTCACTTATAAGTGGGAGCTAAACAATGAAAACACATGGATGCAGGGAGAGAACAATACACATTGGGGCCTGTGGGGCAGGGGTGGAGGGGAGGGGGAGAACATCAGGATAAATAGCTAGTGCACCTGGGGCTTAATACCTAGGTGATGTGTCGATAGGTACAGCAAACCACCTTGGGACACGTTTACCTATGTAACAAACTTGCTCATCCTGTACATGTATCCCAGAACTTAAAATTTTAAAACCCCAAGCTCTCAATTACATCCTTAAATATTACCAATATTAAAAAAAAACAAAAACTCTTGCATTTCCCCTAGGCTGCTTCCCAGACTGATTACACCTGTATGTCTGAGTGTGGGACCTAAGCATTAAGCCACCTAGGTAATTGCCATTTGCAACCAAATTTGACAACCATGGTTCTAGGAGTGCAGCTCACATTTTATTGCACTTATAAATCAGTCCAGGCTGTTAAAATGCAGGCTGTAGTTCAGGAAGTCTGGGGAAGGCCCCGAGATTCTGAGATCCAGGGTTATGTCACTGCAATTGGTCCAAGCACCGCACTTGGAGTTGCAAGGCTATAAAATACTGGAGTAGAACAGGGTTTCTCAATCTCAGTTCTGTGGTCATTTTGAGCTGGATAATTATTTGTTGTGTGTTGTAGAATGTTTAGCAGTATCCCTGGTCTCTACCCACTAGATGCTACTAACAGTCCACCTACTCAGTTTTGACAACCAAAAATGTCTACAGAAAGTGCCAAGTATCCCCTGTGGGAGGGAGTTGGGTGGGGGGCAAAAATCTCCGCAGGTGAGAACCACTGGAGTAGTGTTATTTACAAAGGCTAGGTTTCAGGAACCCTCCCCACTTTATGTTTCTTTATTTAATGGAAGCTTTATTTCTTTGACCAGGAGAAAAACCATTTATCCACCTCTAAACTGATCCTAAATGCCTGGAAGAAGCCTTATCACGATCAGAGTAATTCCTACCAAGATGAATTAGATATCAGTTCCATTGCTGAGAAAGGTGGTGAGATGGTAACAGTGAGAAGTTGTAGGGCGTCTGGGGGAGAGACAGGAGTGCTTTTCTAGGTCTTCTCAGTAATAGGTTTTGAAAGACATCAGTAATAGCTTTTTAAGCGTCTTTTTCTAAATAAAATTGGGCTTATCCTCATTTCTAATCCTCTTGGAGTTTTAAAAGCAATAAAACAACTGAGCACCATACTTCAGTTCTTTCCCGTTCCATGAAGTTTTTGGCATATGACCTTTTAACAAGCCCATGAATAATTCCCTTAATTGACTGGCTGGTGATGTTTTTATTCTGTGGTGTAGTTGCAGTTCAGTGATAGCACTTACACGCTCCAACCCCCACCTGCAGACCCACCCACAGGCTATTAAATCAGTGAAGGTTGCAAATTGCATGTCTCGTTCACTGTTTTGAACTGGAAGCCCTTTTTACACAAATCATGCTCATGGTTGGTAAAATTACTTTGTACACACGTATCAGTCTTATCCACGAGACCCTAATTCTCTAATTTGGTTGAACCACCTCTGGCATTAATGGGGCAGATTGAATGCGGAGTTGTGATTACCAGTGCCTCATTATATAAGTACTGTTAGGGGTGGTGTGGTTCTATCCCATCTGTCAGAAAGCCATCAAGCTGGTAATTAGGAAGGGAATGGGCATCACAGTGGCTGCTTAAAGCCATGGGGCATTTTTCTTTCAACATACAAGAGATTCTATCTTTTCTTCCTCCTTGTTTAAAATAAGTATGTGATTTTAATTCAAGATCACTGGACAGGCAAATGAGAAAAAAAATGGGATACTTTCAACAGTAGGGAAAATTGGGATGAGCCTTAGGTATGCCGGTAGAGTAACCACGGTGGGAATAAGAAATGACTTTCTCTTTACTGCTCCCACAGTCATTCGCCCTGTGTGGCTGGCTACCTGTCCTTACAAGGCCGCTTCTGTTGTGAGTAAAATAAAGGTCACAGTTGGTGAAGCCCCTGTGAGATCTGTGGCCTCGAACACAAGCACTGTGGGTTGTATACAAATGTGTCCTCATAATTTCTGATGGTGGGACTTTTGGGAAGCAAATTATCCCGTCTGCAAATCCACAGGCCTTAAAGTGCTGGCACTTCAGATGCCGTCAGTGCCAAAATGGTTTAGTTTCTAGGACTAACCGGCTTAGTTCACCTTTTAGGTGCTCTCTTAGGAGCTGGCTTCCATCAAATAAAGGGGAGCAAATTCAAACGCATTCCTTCCCTGCGATGAATTCAGCCAGTGTGTTTTGTGCTGTTTTCTTCCCTCCTGAGGGAAATCGGATAGTGGGCAGTGCCAGTCTCTCCCTCCTGTGGAAAGCAAGCCCCTAGTTGGCCTGGCAGTAAGTATGCCTGGGCAGGCAAAGGCTGTCACAGTGGCTGTCCTGTTCTTAGACTTCTGGGTGCTCTAGAGCCATCAGTAGAGCTTATAAAGTCTCTTGAATCTAACCCCACCCCTCCTGGAAATTCTGCACAGATCTAGGGTGGGGCAGTATAACCAGTGCCTCAGAGCATGTCTCACAGAGACAGAGTCAGAATGAGATGAGAAACAGGATGGTGGGTGTCTGGAGTGGGGGCATTGAGCCACAGGGGGAGACAATCCATAGCTCAGCTTCACAACTTTACATATTTCTTATACTCTTCGAACTTGGGATTCCTCCACTGCTTAAATATGTGTATTCTCAGACAGGTTTGAGGAGTGATGGGATATAGTGTAGGCAGAGTGCCTGCCCCGTGCCTGCCTCGTGGGAGGAGTTATCCGGGTGCATCTGCATCTGACATGTCCCCAATGCTAGGATTATACTCTGCTCTTCAGCTAAATTTATGTTCACCCTGTGTGCACAGAGGCTGTGGTGGCCTTTCTGTGAATTCACCATTGCTCCTTCAAAACCCTTCCTGTTAGCTCACCATCCACGTGTTACCCAATTTGGTTCTGTTGGTTTTGTGGGTTGGCCCCAGTTGATGGCCTTAGGAATATTATGGCCGTTTCCTGGTACCACCAAGTCAAAGCCACACACGTAGAGCAGGGCGTTCCAGAACTAGCATGGTTGACATTTTGGACCAGATAATTCTTTCTTGTCAGGAGGCTCTCCTGTGCATTTTGGCATCCCTGAACTCTACCCACCAGAGGCCAGTAGCACCCCTGCCCAAATTATGACCATGGAAAATGTCTCCAGACATTGCTAAATGACCCCTTGTTCTCTGGGGTGCAAAATTGCCCCTGGTTGAGAGCCACTGACATAGAGCCATGCCTAAGCCTTAGAAAAAATGTTCCCAAGGCCCTTGCTTCATAAGGAACACCTGGAGAGCTTAATAAAAACAGAAACAAAACTAACACCTGCCCAGACCCTAATGCAAGACTATGGAAGAAGAAAATTCAAGGGGCAACCCAGGAATCGGAATTCTTTATGAGCCTCACAGAAGCCTCTGATTAGCAGTTAGTTCGGGGATGAAGAGACTTACCCTGTCATGATACCCTTGCCAGTGGCTTTGGGTGAATTTGCCTGCTACCATCTCATTCTAAAGATGAATTTAATATCAGCCTGTGCTGTGTCAGAGGTTAGTAATGGGGAAGTGAGTTTGTAGACAAGAACACATTTTGAACCTTATGGGGTGGGCTGTAGACCCTGTCATAGGAAGATGGGAGTGTAAATGAGAAGTGTTTGTGTGTTTGGATCAGTTACATTTATGCATCATCTAAAAAGGTCACACACACAAAACTGTGCCAGCACTGTGCTAATAAGATCCAAATGTGAATTAACTCACAACAGTAGTACTGCAATCATACAATGAAATCATGGCAAAGAGAAGTGAAATAGCTTTCCTGAGGTCATCAGGAAAAAAGTAAGTAAATCACCTTACTAGATTGCTGGTGCCATAAGTAGCCAGACACAGGTTCCGGGGACTATGCTTTGTGGAGTACTAGCAAGCATGAAGGCACAACTAGAACTTCAGCTGTTATTGCCAGATGTCAGAGTGTTGCGGTGGACTTCATGGAAATGTTCATGCATGATAATTCCTTATTAGAGGTGTCTGTATCATTAATGGATGCACAGATCAGTCATCTTTAGGACGTTGATTTGATTCTCTCTTTCGAGGAATGTGTGTACCTATCAAACACAAGAGTGACGGATTGTCTTATTATAAGGACTCTCCCTCCCTTGCTTCTCTAAGGTGGTGGTATGTAGAGTTATGTAGACGAGAATGAGCTTTTCTTCCTTCACTCCCCTTCATCTTTATATTGGCATGAGAGCTCAGGTGATGCGAACTGTCTTTGTGTCTCCTTACATCTGGCCCATAATCATCCACATTTGCCTTCCTCTGTACATTCACGTGCTCAGCCTTCAGAGGATGTTTGTGTAGGGGGTTATGTTTTGCTTTTTTTGTTTGTTTTTGAGACAGGGTCTCCCTCTGTTGCCCAGGCTGGAGTGGAGTGGTGTAATCTCAGCTCACTGCAGCCTCCGCCTCCTGGGTTCATGTGATTCTCGTGTCTCAGCGTCCCGGGCAGCTGAGACTACAGGCGTACACCACCATGCCTGGCGAGTTTTTGTATTTTTAGTAGAGATGGGGTTTCACTGTGTTAGCCAGGCAGGTCTTGAACTCCTCCTGACCTCAGGTGATCTGCCTGCCTCGGGCTCCCAAAGTGCTGGGATTATAGGTGTGAGCCGCTGTACCCGGCCTTGTTTGTGTTTTAAAGCTTGCTCACATCCACCATGCCACCTTTGTCCACTGTGCTCATTTGAGACCGACACAAATCTCAGGACAGACCTAACGAGGCTACCTCTTATGGAGCCATAGAAGGTTTTTTTTTTTTTTTTTTTTGAGACAGAGTCTTGCTCTTGTTGCCCAGGCTGGATTGCAATGGCACGATCTCAGATCACTGCAACCTTCACCTCCCGAGTTCAGACAATTCTCCTGCCTCAGCCTCCCTTGTAGCTGGGATTACAGGTGCCCGCCACCATGCCTGGCTAATTTTTTTGTATTTTTAGTAGAGACAGGGTTTCACTACTTTGGCGAGGCTGGTCTCGAACTCCTGACCTCGTGATCCACCCACCTCGGCCTCCCAAAGTGTTGGGATTACAGGCATGAGCCATTGCGCCCAGCCCCGTGGATGGTTTTAAAGATTGCCCCAAGAGAGGAGAAAGTCAATGGAGTTCATAGCAAAATATGTAGCAATTTGAAGGAGGGAAGTCTTGCTTTTTTTGGCGCTCTAATCTGATTTATTTGGCTTGGTCTATTGATAGCCTTGGTTTTAGATCTGTGAGTATCTTAAGTGGTAATAATGAAATTGTGGGCTATGACAACACTTGTGCCAAGGATTGTCGCTTTTGGTTGGACGTTTGAATTGGGAGAATGTCCCGATCCTAGGGTCCTGGACAGACTGAATTTGCAAAGCCAGGAGAGTGTGGAGGTCCTGGGTCTGCACTTGGTTTGTTCTCATGGATGTTTGTGGTTAGATTCTGAGTTTGTCGGTGTTACCTCCCAATTGTCGCACTTTCTCTTTGGCTTGACAAGATAATATCCTGTAACTGTCCCTGCTCTAAGTTCTTCCTGGAACGCCCCCTGCCTGGGATTGTGGCCTGAGACAAGGAAGGCAGGAGATTGGACAGTGATTCCAGGCGTGATCTAGAAGCAGGAGTGAAGCAGGGGGCGAGTTAGGAAAAGAGGAAGAGCCAATCGAGGTGAGATACTGTGGTCACTAATGTAGGCAGAGGCGGCTGGATTCTACCTGAGAGGTCTATACTGTGTCGCCCTCATGGGCGCTAAATTGGGATCTTTCTAGAAAGCACAGGGCCTTGGAAGGAAATCTGAGCTGGCCAAGAAGCGGACCCCCAGTGTGGTATCCTTGTCCTCTGCCATCTTTTTTTTTGAGACAGAATTTCGCTCTTGTTACCCAGGCTGGAGTGCAATGGCGCGATCTCAGCTCACTGCAATCTCCGCCTCCTGGGTTCAAGCAATTCTCCTGCCTCAGCCTCCCAAGTAGCTGGGACTACAGGTGTGCGCCACCATGCCCAGCTAATTTTTTTGTATTTTTAGTAGCGACGGGGTTTCACCATGTTGACCAGGACGGTCTTGATCTCTTGACCTCGTGATCCACCTGCCTCGGCCTCCCAAAGTGCTGGGATTATAGGCGTGAGCCACCGTGCCCAGCCCCCCTGCCATCTTTTATGTGACCCCAGGGTTAAAAAGACCATCCTTCCTACCTGTTTTGACTCTGGGATGTCCTTGCGTTTGCTCAGCGCTGTGGCGCATTCCATTTAGGTTCCTTAATGTCTCCATTCCTAAGACAGGCAGAATGATAATATCTCTTGCCGTGGTGTGATTGTGGTCTTTTTAGCTTGCACTAGTGATTGAGGGACCAAATCAATAGCCTATTTATGGGCAGATCTGTATTTTGTAGAGAAGCCAGCATTTTGTGAATCTGATAACGCATTTCGATATAACTTGATATTCCAGAATTTTCAAAAACTTGCCCCTCTCAGTGAGAGCTCTAAGATTAATCATTAACGTGCTTTCCTCAAGTTATAATAAGACTCTGGTGCTTTGATATTCTTCAAATAATTAAATATTGTCGTTCTGTGTAGAAGACCAGCTTCCCAATGCAGTGGATGAATAGCATTTTCTTTTAAAATGTTTTCTTTCTGCTTTCTGTATTATCTTTTTTTTCTTTTACTCTGGGAAATGCCAGCCTTTCAAAATAGTAGAGTGTATAGGTCACAGAGAAGTTGCAGAAATAAGATCAGCCAAAAACATGGTGCATTTTTTTTCCATCTGACAACTCTGTAGTGATATATGCAAGGAAGCCCTCAATTTGCAGATCGCTCAGTGGGAAACTCGTATTTTTTCTCCTAACTTGCCAATGGATAAATAATACCTACTGTTGAGTTCTTACATTTTGGTTATGCAAATAAATCTGAGCCTTAAACCTATTGATTTAAAATGAAAATCTTTAATGAGCCAGAATTCTCATTGCTACATCTAGTTTGGAATTTTAGTATGTCAGGACCTTGGCAGTTAAGCCAAAGTGGCTAAGTTTCAACATGAGGAAACTGAGATCTAGAGAGATTTTCCTATTTTTCTCCAAGTTAGTGACAAGGACTCCTGAGCTCTGCTTCTAACTTAGTGACTCCAGCAATACTGCTGTTCCAGTTAGAAAAAATTAAACACAAAATTGTGTGTGAAAATGTTGTGTATGTGTTTAGGATCACAAACACCCAGAAAAAGAAAATTCTGGCTTGTCTATTTTGCAAGCCTCCAATTTGGCCTTGAGTCCCAGCTCAGTTGACTAGCTTCATAACACTGGGTAGGTCACAGGCTTTTCCTAGGCTGTCTCCAGCTGTCTATTTCTTCCTAACTTCCCCTCTCCCCATCAGCCCTCTGACTTGTCGGGGGGGAGAGGCGATGTATACTCCATTTGGCAGCGTCAATGTAAAGCGTGTGAGAAATCCACAAGAGTTCTCTCTAAGCCACATGTGCATACCCACGTGCTATGGGGTTTTTGCCTCAGGGAATTTGTATCCACAGCACTTGGCCCTAAGATCAGCTTCCCAAAGGACACGGTATAGTGGATTTTACCAGAAGTCCCGGTGATGGAAGATGGTGCCACAGGATTAGATTAGAAATGTTAATTTTTGCTGGTGGGGGATGGGTGGGTGGGGGTAAAGCAAGTCAGCATGATAAGCAGTTGTGCAGTTACAAACTTATGACAGAAAAATCCATGTAAGCAAATCCACTAAACATAACCATTAATTACAGCTCACAACCTCCCATCACTTTTGCCCCTGTTCTCTAATTTGGGGTGCTTGGTAAGTCTCTAGCCTAGCGTAGCATTTAATTTTGCAATTCTTGGCTGTAGATAGAGCTTGGCCTCTTCTCCACTCACCAGGGAGCCTTACCTTTTATATATATATTTTTTTGAGACGGAGTCTTACTCTGTTGCCCAGGCTGGAGTGTAGTGGCACAATCTCAGCTCACTGCAACCTTCACCTCCTGGGTTCGAGCGATTCTCCTGCTTCTCAGCCTCCTGAGTAGCTGGGATTACAGGCACCCTCCACCATGCCTAGCTAATTTTTGTACTTTTAGTAGAGATGGGGTTTCACCATGTTGATCAGGCTGGTCTCAAACCCCTGACCTCAGGTGATCAGCCTACCTCAGCTTCCCAAAGTGCTGGGATTACAGGCATGAGCCACTGTGCCTGGTCTGAGCCACCATGCACGGTCCATATTTTATATATGCTTAATATCATCTTGGATGACCTGTGCCATCCTACCCATCTTATTTATGTTTGCTACAGTTTTGGGAGGGAAGTAGTCTTTTTATCATTCCCATTTTTCTTATAAGGGAACTGAGTCTTGGAGAAGGGACTATGAACAGTTGAGCTTGGGTAGCAGGCTCCTGTTTTGTCCCAGAAACAGTGCAGTAATTCACCAAAACCACACCTTGCAAACCTGAGCCTCAGCGTGCACAGGACACGCAGCACACGCTCATGAAAACGTGGTTAATTTACACATCAAGACTGAGATAGAGACCAGCATGTCATGTCTTGTGAAGATACAAATACAAGGCAGATATAAAGTAGTAGAAGGCTGACTAGGTTCGAAGGATGTAGCTGGAGAAGACATTTCTAGAAACTATTTTTGTTGTAGAAGTACAGCACAGAAAATTAGAAGGGAACAGTCTGTCTTCTTACTATTACTACTTTACGGTGTGTTTCCTTCCAAAAATTTCCCCCCAGGGTTTAGATTTATTTTTATGTATTTCTAATCTGCATATGTATATATTTATATGCTGTTTTTCATTTATTTTTTGGATACTTTTTTTGTTAATCAACAAAAACTATTTTAATGGCAACTGGTAGCTGAATTGATGGATCACAGTTACTTAAACACTCCCTTTGTGGCACATTTAAATTTCCCACTTTTAAATATAAATAATACTGCTGTGAACATTTTTCTGCAAAAAGCCTTTTCTCTAGAGATGGATTCCCAGAAGAGAATCGAAGTGAATGAATAATTAAGCCAATTACTTTCAATACTATAATCAAGGCTAGAAACACTGGAGAATAGGTTACTAAGGAAATGATGTAGTATTTTTATAGGAATTAAAAGAAATAAAAGATTTAATTAACCATGTCATGCCAAGGAGCCTGTGTTCAGAAGGCGCTGAGCTTGTCATTTCCCATGGAGACAGAGCAGAAGAGTGGCTGGATGCTTCAGACCCAGGGTGGGCGTTTAGGGACCACAGGGGGCTTCCGTTCTTGCCTTTTTGATTCAGTAAGATTATTCACTCAAGAGGTGGTTTTCAGGATGGATTAAGGCTTGAGGCGACTCATCTGTCATCATCAGACAGGCAACTCCTTCCCCTGGTTCCAAGTACCATGTTGCTGAGACAGCCTTTTGCTGCCACTGCCATAAGATGCATCGCTTTTAAGAACCTTGTATCTGTCAGCTTTGCTGCAATAGCAGCAACCAAAGTCTCAATGACTTATGTCACAAGCATGCATTTCTCAATAGTTTCCATGTAAGCCAAGGTTTGATGGTGGCCTTTTCTACATGAGTTCTCCTTCCAGATTTTAGGCAAAAGGAATAGCTCCTCTCAGGACCACTGTACAGAAATGAGGCCAAAAGTGTGCACATGGAAAGCTTCTGTGCAGGTACAGTGATGTCATCTTCACTCACTGTTGGCCAAAGCAAGTCACACTGTCAAGCCCCATAGGGGGCGGGATGTATGCGTCCCCTACACATAGGTGCTGTCAATCGCATAGCAAAGGTAGGGGTGTGAGGTTGAGAGCAATTGATGTGAGCAATGATACACTCTTCTGCAGACTTACTGAGATTTGGTCTCCTTGTTTTCTTTTGATGACCATTTATCCCCTTCTTTACTGTAGCACAGAAGGCTCAGAATCTGGCCCTGTGCATTGATCACGTGGCCTAGGATGGCTTTTAATGCCTGGGCCATGGATTGGACAAGCTTGGTCAAAGCACTTCATGCACAGAGCCCAACAGAAATTTGTAAACTTTCTTAAAATACTGTCAGATTTATGCACAGGCCTCTTTTTTTTTCTTTTTTAAACTTGTCAGTATCATTAGTGTTAGTGTATTTTATGTGTGGCCCAAGACAATTCTTCTTCTTCCAATGTAGCCCAGGGAAGCCAAAAGATTGGACACCCCTGACTTTGACCCTAGCACCAGAGAATCTCTGGAAACAAAGGGTTTGCTAACACAGTACATGGTCAACGTGGTCTTGGTCTCTTCTTCCTGTGGCAGGTGGTATTTTCTTTTTTCATTTTTTTTTTGTATTTTTAGTAGAGATGAGATTTTACTGTGTTACCCAGGATGGTCTCGATCTCCTGACCTTGTGATCCATCTGCCTTGGCCTCCCAAAGTGTTAGGATTATAGGTGTGAGCCACCACGCCCAGCCCTACAGGTGGTATTTAATGAAGATGACCACAACCATAACTCCCCTCCACATGTTGTACAATGCTACCTTGTCACTCTTCCATCAAGAGGTGGCATCTTGTCCCTCTCTTCTTTAACCTCAGCAAGACTATGGCTCAGTTGTGGGCTGCAGAATGCCCTGGAAGGACACTGGATGCTTCCAAGGCCTTGCAGCTTCTGCCTGGTTTCAGTGGAGCACTGGCTTGGGGGAAGTCCAGCTACCCCTATGGGAAGCCCGACTACACCAGGGGTGTTGGTTCAACACTGTAGTTGACAGTCTCAGCTGAGCGTGGCCTTCTGCCATCCCTGTTGGGGGATGAATAATGGCTTTCAGTCCTGGTTTTTTATTTTTTTTGAGATGGAGTCTTGGTCTGTTACCCAGGCTGGAGTGCAGTGGCGCAATCTCTGCTCACTGCAACCTTCACTTCTCGGGTTCGAGCAATTCTTCTGCCTCAGCCTCCCGAATAGCTGGGACTACAGGTGCCCACTACCACACCTGGCTAAATCTTTTTGTATTTTTAGTAGAGACGGGGTTTCACCATGTTAGCCAGGATGGTCTCGATCTTCTGACCTCATGATCCACCCACCTCGGCCTCCCAAAGTGCTGGGATTACAGGTGTGAGCCACCGCGCCTGGCCTAGTCCTTGTTATCTTTCCTCTTGGATTGAAAGTCCAGGGAGAGAGTCTGCTGGGCCCAGCTTGGGTCAGGGGCCTGGGTTCCTGGTGGGGTGCAGTGACTGTCAGTCCTCCCTTTGGGGAAAGTGGAGTCTGAAGGGATCATTGAGGCCTGTTACCAATGAAGGGGTGATGAATGAAGGTCAAGCCCTGCAAGTGTGCAATGCAGATAGTGCGAGTCAGCGTTTTGAAAATGCAAATCATCTTACCTCATCATTTTCAAAGCTGTCAGGGGCTCTACATGGTTTTTCACAGGAAGGTTTACACAGCTTAACTTATTATCACGTGAGGCTCCACAGGATTGGGTCTCGCTGTCCTTCCTACTCAGCTTCCCAGCTGGGTCCCTCATGGAACCCTCACTGCAGCTTTTCTAGGGCATTTGTAATTTCTTGGGGGAAAAATCTCCTCCACTTTGAAAGATTTTAGTGTAATCCATGTGCTGATGATTCCTGAGTCAAGTTTGAACCTAAACTCCTCTTCCAACTCCCTTCTCAACACCGCCACATGGATGTCTAACACACACACCTCACATTTACTAGGTCCGCACCTGAACTCCTAATCTTTTCTGCCCCCAAATTGGCTTCTCCTACAGTCTTCCCTGTCTACGGAAACGGCAACTCCATCCTTTGCTTTTCTCAGGTTTAAAGCTTCAAATCATTCTTGGCTCCTTTGTTTTCCTACCGTACATTAACAAGACTTGTCAGCTGTGCCTTCAGAATACATCCCTGAACAGACCACAACTCAGAATCAGAAAATGTCCAGACTCACGCTTCAGTGCTACATCTGATCCATGACATCATTTGCCACATCCTCACCTGGCCTGGATATCCATGACATCATTTGACACGCCCGCACCTGGCCTGGATATCCATGACATCATTGGACATGCCCACACCTGGCCTGGATATTCATGGCATGATTTGATGCGCCCGCACCTGGCCTGAATATCCGTGACGTTGTCTGCCATGTCCCCACCTGGCCTGGATATCGCCACAGCCTGCACAGTGCTCTCCCTGTTTCTGCTCTTGGTGGGCAGTGGTCCTGTTAAAACACGCCACATCATGTTGTTTTCCAGTTTGAGCGTGCTGTGGCTTCCCATCTCATAAATGCCTAAATCCTGACAGTAGCTCTAAGACCTTACGTGATCTGCCTTCACCATTCTCCCTTTCTCACTCCCCTTCAGAGTTAGGAGGGTTCCACCTCAGAGCCTGAAGCTTCTTCCCGCTGTACCTGTGTGGCTCGCTCCCTAGAACAGTGTCTGACACAGGCAGGTGTGCCGTGGAAATGTGTGAGACAAAGGAATTCTGGTGTGCCTTTGGACTTACCTTCCCTTTCCCCAGAACAGACTTTACACTCCACTTTATCAAGTTATTTTATTTGGTTTGTTCAAAGTCAGCTCAATTCTCAGCTTCTCTAGGAATTTTTTTTTTCTTTGAGACAGAGCCTTGCTCTGTCACCCAGGCTAGAGTATAGGGGTGCAATCTTAGCTCACAGCAACCTCCACCTCCCGGGTTCAAGCTATTCTCATGCCTCAGCCTCCCAAGTAGCTGGGATTGTAGATGTGCGCCAGCATGCCTGGCTAATTTTTGTATTTTTATTAGCGATGGAGTTTCACCATGTTGGCCAGGCTGGTCTCGAACTCCTGACCTCAGGTGATCCACTCACCTTGGCCTCCCAAAGTGCTGGGATTACAGGCATGAGACACTGCAGTCGGCCCTCCAGGAATATTTGTGTGTGATTTAAATGCCCCCTTTGTCTACTCTTTGAGGAAAAGGACCATGTTTTGTCCTTGCAGCTAATGCACAGCAGGTTTCTTCGCAAATGGTAGACCTTCAGTCAGTATTTCCCTCAGTTGCCTATTGGCATTGTGTTTTGTCATGTTTCATAGGCTGTATTCACACACAACTACAAAAGCCATGATCAGCTTCTCTAGGAGTTTTTTCCTAAAGCAGGCCTCTATTTCCCACGTGTGTTCAGCAAAATCTGTTGTCACTCTCTTTGGGTACCTACCTGGATATATTCCATGCATGGACAAGCAGTTGTGCATTCAGCAGATATTTAAAAAAAAATTGAAATTGGTGCAGCGAATTGCCCTGACATTGAAAATACTTGCATGGTTGACTTGAAATAATCAGTTGGCTAAAGTAGCAAGGTTTGTAGATGTCCATATTCTCCTGAGAAGCAGGTTTACCCTGAGAGGACGTTTGAAATCTCTCAAAAAAGCCCCTGGTTCCCTTCTTCCCTCAGCAGTGGGAACGCATTGAATTCCAGCCAGTCTGCCTTGGATCTCATGGGCAGCTGTAGGACACGTGTTCCCCGCGCTGTCGCCTCTCCCGCCCTGTTCTAGTGTCGCCTCTTCCAGCATCCCTGCAGGTGCCTTCTCTGGTCTACCCGCTTCCACCCATGTTCCTCTTTGGTCTTTTCTCAAAAGAGCAGCCAGAGTGATCCTCTTTGAATGTGAGTCAGGTCACATCATTTCTCTGTGCAGTCCTCCAGTGGTTCCCTGCCGTCCTTAGTGGAAAAACGCAAGTCCTTATCAGATTGGTGAAGCCCCTGGGTTCCAGCCATGCTGGCCTCATCACTGTGGGTCCAGTGTGCTGGGTTCCCTCTTGCCAGGAACCTTTGCACTCACTGTTCCCTCTGCCCAGAGTGCTTGTCCCCAGGTAGCTGTAGAGCGGACTCTCCCATCTGGTAGGTCTTTGGCCAGATGTACCCTCATTAGAGGAAGTGTGAGTACTGGATATAAAGTAACACCCTCCGGCCTTGTTCTCCCCTTTTTTTCTGCTTTGTTTTTATATATAATATACTTACTTGTTCACGTGTTCATTGCCTCTCCCCATGTGAGCTCCATGAGAGCAGGCAATTGATCTGTCCTGTTTATGCCAAATCCTTGCCCTAGAACCCAAGCGTCAGTCAGTGTTTTGCTGATTAATTGAAAGAGCTTGGGCTGAGAGTCTCCACATATATTCCCCTTGCAGTGTATGTTGGAAGCAGAGATATTGGGTAGGGTTTGGCAACTTTTAAATGAGCTGTTCTCTGTTCCTTTCTTTCTATCCATTCCCCTCCACCCTGAAAATGTGAGACCTGGAAGCCCCAGGAAAATGGCCCTGGGAACCCAGGCTGGGAAGACGCCTCTTGGGCTCAGGTCAGTGTATCTCAGCGTCCAGACCTTCCTTAAGCTTGGCAAGCCCCAAACAGACTCACTACCAGCTCCTCACTGCCTGTTCCTGGATACGCCACCACCCTTTCCTTTGTGGCCAGTCTCAAAATTGGGGTTGTCCTTGCACCCTTCTCTTTCTCTGCCTGTGTCCCATAAGTCACTGAGTTCTGCCAGTTCCATCTTCTTGGTGGCTTTCCGTCTTGATTCTTGTCAGCTGTCATGACCCATGTGTAGTGTCATCAGTTTGCCTTCATGGCCACTGACATTGCCTTCCAGGCCATTTTCCTCCCTCTAGTTCCCTTCCCTTCAACCCTCCCAACCCCAGCTGCAGTCAGGAGGGCCTTTGCAAAGCCCTGATCACATCATGGGTCTCCTTTGCTTAATCCTGCAGCAACTTCCTGTCACCACAGAGGTCTCCCCAACCTCAGACCTGTGTTCCAACTTGATGATTCTGCCCTATCTGTGTACTGCCTATCCTTTTATGTATTTAATATTTATCTAAATAGAATCATATTCATTTTGTTCTAAGCAACAATATCTTTGCAGTCATGGAGTGATCATTTTTTTCTAAGGTACATTAAAATATGTAACTATTAAATACGACAGGTGTTTGTCTGTGTGCCATCTAAGATCTATTGTGTGTATCATGGGTGATGCACCCACCATCTTGAGGGAGCTTCCAGGACACACAGGCCTTTCTTTGTGGCCCTTGCGTTGTTACTCCCCTGGGGCCAAATGCTCCAGTAACAGCATCTCCACTTTGAAATTCCCCTGAAATAGGGCCCCACAGTGCTGTGTCTTCATGCTTTTGTCCATGAAGTTTCTTCTGTCTGGAGTAACTTCCAAAGCCTTCTCATTTCTCCATTTTATGATTCCTGTCAATTCTATACCCAGCAAAGATGTCACACTCCAGAGCCATCTTTTCTTCCTGTTCCGTCCCCTGAGGTTGTGTTTTATCACTCTAAGTTCTTTCTTCATTTTGTTCCTTGTCCATTGCCCATTTTCACATTCACAAGTGATGGACTGTCCTGTAGTGATTTCCTTGTTTCCCATCCTAGATTCATGGTCTCTGGAGGCTGGGTATAGATTTTGTTTGCCTTAGCCTCAGGGCTTGGTCTCTAGGACTTAAAATGTGAAGGACTGAATTTTCAAGTCCCTTTCTAAAATGCAGATACCCTGGTGGAGCAGTCGCTGTGGCTGGAGATAGGCTGATGTTGGAGGAGAACAAGAGTGAGACTGGCATGTAGACCTAGGGGCTTGGCGGGCTCACTGGAGGGAAGGGCATGGCGCATTGATTGGTGGGAAGTACCAAAGGCATGATGTGCCTTCATAAAGTTTCTTAGAGCAGTCCCTGTGAGACCACATAAATTGACCCCATCTTGAGGAGTGACTTGGGCTTCAGCACCATTGGTGAGCCTGTGTATTTTCAGCCCCACCTTTAGAGCTGCACTGTCCAGTATGGTAGTCACTAACTACATGTGGCCATTTGATTTTTTTTTTTTTTTTTTTTGCGATTAATACGCACTCTGTGTTCCAGGCTGGAATGCAGTGGCATGATCTCGGCTCACTGCAACCTCCACCTCCTGGGTTCAAGCAATTGTCCTGTCTCAGTCTCCTGAGTAGCTGGGACTACAGTCACGTGCCACCACGCCTGGCTAATTTTTGTATTTTTTAGTAGAGACGGGTTTCACCATATTGGACAGACTGGTCTTGAACTTCTGACCTAATGATCTGCCCGCCTTGGCATCCCAAAATGCTGGGATTACAGGCATAAGCCACCATGCCTGGCCAATTTTTAATTAAAAGAAATTAAAATTTCATTTCTTCAGTTACAGTAACCACATTTTCAATACTCAGTAGATGTCTGTGGCAAGTGGCTACCACATAGAATTGCATCCATCATTGCAGAAAATACTTTGGGTCTGCTCTGCTCTGGAGAGACTGATCGTTTAACAAATTCCTCATGTTGACTTTTGTCCCTAAAGTAGATGCCAGAAAGAAAGCCCTAAGTAGGATTTCAGGTGGTTGGGTTCTGTTCAGCTTGTGTATTATTTCAGATAGAAACCAAAGGTCATTTGTTGAGGAAGGAGAGGTTTTAATGGTTGCAACTTGAAGAAGTGGAGGCTCTTCCCATGGAGAGGGTAGGTAATGCTTGCCTAGAGAGCTGTGGTTTGAGTGACTGTCCCTGGTCCAAGTCAATCTCGCTCCCCACTCCACAAACACAGCAGGTAGATGAAGATAGAGCATAGAGATGGGAAATGGATGGAGAGAGGGGATGAGGGTCTGGAGCTCAGGAGAGTTGAGGGAAGGAATGAGGTGAAGATAGGCACAGACATGAAAAGAAGTGGGGGAGTTCCAGAAGGAGGGGAGGAAGGCATTGACAGTGACGGATTAAGATGGGTGGAGTCTTACCCAAATGGTGCCGGTTTGGCTTCTCCTTGATAGAAAGGAGAGAATGGCTCACAGCCATACCTTGCTCACTTTCTGCTTTTATCCTGCCTCCAAGATGATCTTCGTCTGTGGCTTTGCTTGAAATGTCAGAACATACCGGGAGAAAGAGGGCTTAGCTGGAGAAAACCGACACTGGGACCATGCAGCCATAAGGACCGTGTTGTATGCTCACACCACCTGGCTCTTTTCTTTTTCATTATTTGCTTCACATTTGAGCACTGTCTCAGATTACAGATGCTCTGGAGACCAGAGTGAAAGATGATAAATGAAACAACTTCACGTTAGACTGTGGGCCGAATTGGTTAACCACCAGGGCTACTTGGTGTTTAGGTCTGTGGTAAATTAGAGGGTGACTGGAGAAGCTTCTGTTTGGCGTTTTTGATCCAATGGGAAGTGACGTGGAATTGGTAGAGTAGGACTCAGGCTTTATTAACATGAGCCACAGGCCTTTCAACCTACAATTGACAAGGAACCAAACTTGCCATCTGACATCATTTTGCTTATGAGTGTCTGTCAGTAGGTTTTGTCCTTATAATTTCAAAATGAAAAACTGATGCTTCTAGAGATTTACAGCACTGTGCACAGTTAGCCTCTAGCAGAATAGGAAAAAAAGGAGGCCTTAACCACCTTTAATCATTTATTTGAAGTGACTTGTTAATCACTGCATCCTTTCAGACATTAACTGTGTCTTAATTCAGTGTATGTGTGTGTGTGTGTGTGTGTGTGTGTGTGTGTGTGAGAGAGAGAGAGAGAGAGAGAGAGAGAGGTCTCTATCACCCAGACTGGAGTACAGTGGCACAATCATGGTTACCACAGCCACAACCTCCTGGGCTTAAGCAATCCTCCTTCCTTGGACTAGCTGGGACTACAGGCACACACCACCATGCCCAGCTAATTTGTCTTTTTGTGGAGATGGGGGTCTCTGTATTTCCCAGGTCGGTCTCAAACTCTTGGCCTCAAACAATTCTCCTGCCTGGGCCTCCCATAGTGCCGGAATTACAGGTGTGAGCCACCACAGGCAGCCTATTCAGTGTTTCTTAAACTTGAGCGTACATCAGAATCACCTGAAGGGCTCATTAAACCATGGATTGCTGGGCCACATCCCCGGAGTTTCTGATTGAGTAGGTCTGGGGTGGATTCACTCAGAATTTGCATTTCCACCAAGTTCTTCAGTGATGTGGATGCTGCTGGTTTGTGGACCACACTGTGGCAACTGCTCACCCGGTGGGAATTTACATTTGGTTTCAGTCTGGGTTGATTGAGGGATTGTGCTGAAGGGGTGCAGCTCATTTGCCTCTTTCTGATCCATGAAGTTCTCCCCTAGAGATGGGGCAGGAGGGAGGAGTCTGTATTCTTTTTGGTGACCTGGTTCTTCAATGCCCTTGTTACTGGCCAGTCTGGCCTTTCCGGGTTGAGGCCACGGAGTGCTGACGGAACAACTGCCCTTCACTCCCCACCCATCTCTGGTCCCCCGAGCCTGGAAGCAGCTCACACTTGCAGATGCAGAAGTAGTCATATTTTCACTGTTTACTCCTGACTCAGATCTTCACAGCTTCCTGGAAACCACTAGACCCAGGGCAGTGGTGGTACGAGCATGTGATGTGGCTGCCCAGAGCTTGCGTGTGTGTGTCTGGATGGTTGACCAGTGCTGGCTGCTGGGAGGGAGGCAGTTGAATGGGATTCTGTTTCTGGGTGCACTTCGGAAACTCCTTGAGTGACCTTAGGCAAGCTGACCAATCCTTGACTCTTCCATTTCTAACCACTTGTGTTTATAAAACACCTCTCTCCCCACCCCTCATCCATAAAATAGCAGAAGAACAAAAACGTGGGTCTGGTGAGTGGCCTCCAGGGGACTGATGAGCTGATGTGTGATGCTTTGAATGCTGGAGGAGAAAGCTGCTGTGTAAACACAATAAATATTAATAAGAGGTTAAAAAATAGCACCGTGTCCACTGCTAATAATAGCTGCTTTGGGCTGTTGCAGCCACTGTGCCACACGGACTCCCAGCAGCGTCGAAGGAGGGGCAACTGTGGGTTTTGAATTTGCAACACATTAAAAAAATGTGAATGGGTTTTTGAAAGATTTTGGAGCATATTCACAGGTATATTGGTGAAGAAAGTAGGATGACAGTTCTGTGAATTTCAACTTTAATAAACCAAATCACAAATTTCTTTGGATTTTGATTATATTTCAGAGTTGCCTTACCACGTGGGTTATTCCACGGACATGTGGCTGAAGGGTTAGGAGTCTCTTTCCTCCTCCCATCCCCAGTGGCAAATGGTTGATGCCTCCTCAGACTCCATGGCGGGAAATTTACAGATCAGTCAGGGATGAATCTGTCGATGTTTGATCCACTCTACTGTGTGCAGAGCATCTGCTACATGCTATGTAGTTCTTGCCCTTACAGAATTTATAGTGTAATTTGGAGTAAAGGGAGGTAAGCAATAAATGATGTACGAGGCCCTTGCATCCTTCATACTCATCTCCTTGGGTAAATGTAAACAGAATCCATGTCTACCTTTTGTGTGTGATGGAAGCATGGCTGCAGTGATCTGGTGAGACCTAATTCCTGCATTATCACTACCATTCTCTGTCAGAATGAAGAAGGCATTTGTTCCTTCCCCTAGAGGAGTATGGAGATAGAAGCTTCCTTGGGGATATGGTGACAGATTACCTGTAGAGTGTAGCACGCAAGTTGTGGCTGCCCTACTTGATTTTCAGGGAGGGAAAGCTGGTTGACAAACAAATGTACTACAAGGCCTGTTAGGTCCCACAAGACCCCTTCTGTTCTCCCTGGCTTGGATGTCACTTCCATCTCGGCCTCTGTTCCAGGGAGCCCTGTGCTTTTGTACCACAGTGGAAGCTTCCTAGGGACAGGACCCCGCCTGGCTCTAGGCCAGTCATTCTTAGTCCTGTGCACATGACCATTGCCTGGGGAGCTTGTAAACAAGTGCAGAGGCTTAGGTTCACCCCTGGAAATTCTGATAAAATTGAACTGGAGTGGTGTCTAGGCAACTTTGAAAAAAAAAAAAAGGAATTCAGGTGAGTGCAATGTGTAGTCAGTACTGGGAAGTGCTGAGGTGATGATTGAATTTACCTGAAAGGCTTAACCAAAAAGTGAGTCTCTGTGAGTCACTCAGGAGTTCTGTGAATGGAGGGAAGAACTACATTGCAAAATTACCTCGGAGGCCTATCCTGATTTTAGGGTCTTCTCCTGTCACGGGACCTCTCACGGCACATGTGCTCACAGGGAGGAATGGCTACTTCAGGTCCCTAGCACAGCTGACCCAGAACTGTCTTCCAAACAGGAGGCAATTGCTTTGGGAGTGATGATCCCCAAGCCCTGGGAATCCTGCTCTTGCTCCAGTACAGTCATTTAAGGTGTACCTCATTCCTCCAGGACTCTATCCCGGCCCCATTTGTCCCTGATTCCAGTGTGAGGACTGTGGTTCCCAGCCCAGGTGCACTGTCACACATAGGCAGCACATTAGCTACAATAGCACCTACTTACTGCCTGGATTATCTTTTCTGCCCCTGGTGGAACATGAGGCCACATTGCCCACAGCATCCATATAGGTTCTGTGGGATGGCGACATCTTTCCCTTGTTGACTTTGGTGATCAAACCCTGAACTGTATTCTCCTAGAGGTGACTTACTGTCAGTCCTTGGTCTAGCAGTGGTCACCCTGAGGGTGTGGCAAGTTACAGGTGTGTCCATTCCCAGGCTGGGTCCTTGTCACTGTCAGTTGTGTGGACTCTTCAGCAGGGTGGAGTTCTCCCAGTTAAGATCCTCAATGATGCCTTCTTTTTTTGCAGAGCTGTGTCCCTTGGGGGTGATGCTCCTTCCATCATCCATGCGTATATTCATTCGCTCAAGTCTCTGCTGTATCCTAACCCATCCATTCTTTTTCCTTCCATCTCTGTTCTTTGTGTTTTGCTCCAACCTGCAATGATTCCTTCTTTGTGTCTTTGCTTTTGAAGTAATAAAACTTACATCAGCGTGTGACTTAGAAGCTGACTGAGTGGACTCCAAGCAGCCTTGCTTACCTGCTTTTATTCTTCACTCCTAACTGGAGGAGGGGGTCTGTCTACGGGCTTCCTGGGATTAGAAGTAGGTGCCACCTCAAAGTTAGGTGAGCAATTTGGGGCTGTGCTGTTAGTCCAGAGAAGGGGCTCCAAGGTGGATAGTGAAACATGATTTTGATAGTTGGGGCAAGAGAGCTGAGGAGGCTGCCCAATGGTGGAGGCATCAAGCTGGGACTCGCATGCTCTAAGCCTCACTGTAGTCACTTGTATTTTTTGTCTTTCCTCTCCCTCTTCATTTTCATTTGGTATTTTAACCCTTGTAACGGTATCATTCCCTCATGCCTACCTTCATTTTCCATCACTCTTCGTTTTCCCATCCGGAGATTTGTTGTGTCTGGGTTGTCACGTCTTTTCCTGTGTCCTGCATCCCATCACCTTCTCTGCCAGTCCCCACGCCACACCCCCAGCTGTGTGTCCTCTCGCTTCACCTTGGCCTCACGTGAACCCACTCCTGCTCCTCCTGTGCTGAGTGGCTTGATTGACTGTCTCCCTTCTTACCCCTCATTCTGCCTTTTAGAGTTTCTCTATCTTACCATCAACTCCTGTCTTGTCATTACCGAATCATTTCTCCTTTTCATCATTGGGAAAATGCAAAGGTGTCTATCACATCATATCCAAAAGAGGCAGCGTAGACTTCCCTTTGCTTAAGCTAACAGTAGTGGCTTCCCATTTTATGCTTTGTGCATCGTCTCATTTTCTCCGTAGGTAGGGAAGATATTCCCATTTCAAAGGTGAAGAAATCAAGCTTAAGAGAGACAACAAGTCAAGATCACACAACAAGTTAAATAAATGGTAGAGCGTGGCGCGTCTCATGCCAGAGCCTCCACTCTGCTGTTAAACCGTGCGCCTTCCTGTTGGAGCAGGAATGAAGCACCACATTTGCCAGGCAAGGGAGAAAGATTTCATGGCCTTGAAGACCCTTCCATGCCAGCATCCATGGGATGCTGTGAGGTTCTGTAGGATGGTGACTTCTTTTCCCTGAGGTTGACTTTGGTGACCAAACTCTGAACTGTATTCTCCTAGAGGTGACTTAGTGTTAATCCTTGGACTGTGGGTGGTCACCCTGGGGATGTGGCAAGTTACAGCTGAGTTCATTCCCAGATTGTGTCTTTGTCATTGTCAATTGTGTGGACTCTTCAGCAGTGTGCAGTTCTCCCGGTTAAGATTCTCAATGTTTTGTTTTTTTGCAGAGCCTGTGTCATCTTGGGGGTGATATTCCTTCTGTCATCCATATGTATAGTGGTCAAAGCCATCCATGACCTCTCAACTAGGCTGCTCCCAGAAGTGGTAAGGTCCTTCTTGTTCTTTTACAGTCCTTCCCGCCAGTGCCAGCCCCCTGGGCTGCCTTTTATCACAGGGTTCCTGGGGGGAGTCGGGCACATTGAGAGGGAACAGACAACATTTTGGGGGGCCAGAAGAAGTTGTTGCAGGAATGCAAATGACCTGGCAGAGGGAAACACTGGGCAAGGTGAAAAGACTCCAGATAGGTGAGCTAGGACTGGGTTCTGTGTGCCTCTCCTTAGGTATTTGCAGTATTTTTAAAGCAAGATTTTTTTGGGGGGATGGGTAAAGAGAAATTGGGTTATTTTTGTGAAGCAGAGTGATCCAGTCTGTATTGCCTGCATCTGTCGTTCTGTGTTCATTCAATGAATATTGTATTAAGAATTATTTTTTTTCATTTGTATCTCAGTTCAGTACATAAGTCTATTCACATGAGGTTTTCTGGCACCGTTGACACTGGGATATTGAAAATGGAGGACACAAACTCATATTAAAATGTGTCTTTGATTGCTTTGTCTTCTGGGTGAGAGTCATTACCAGCACTCTGATTCCTCCTCCTCCTCCCTGTATGAGTGCTGAGAAAAGAAATATTTTTACAGCCTCCCATCATGCAGTCTTCATGGCAGGCAGCTGATTTGGTTACCAGGAGATGAAGATGCTGCCGTTACAATAATTCCCTGCGTACAAGTTGCAATGGAAATCTGAATGCAAAACCTGGTCTCTTAGGATGTGATTTGATGTGAGCTTAGCTACACACACCATCTGATATAAGGCCAAAATGATTAGACCTTTAATTTTACTTTTGAAGAAAGATGATAATCCTTGTTGGGGTGCTGTATTGCATGCATGTGTGTGTATGTGTGTCTTTATAGGGAAGATGAAAACGAAGTGCGACATTTTCCTGCATTTAGTAGAGGCATGAAAGTGGCTGCTGTAAGTCGTGTTCCCCATTCCCTTGTAAACAACTGGAGTTGTCCCTTTAATGATTCACCAGGATTTTATTTGTTATTTGTCACCGCAGTTGGCCAGTGCTTACTCTCTAACGTCTCAGTGACAGGGAGGAAAGATGGATACGGGGATAGGAATGTACCTGTTTGTGGTATTTAGTCTCTTTCAGAAGCAGAGATAGCTCAAGCAAATACTACTGTTTATGACAGTCCCGTGCTCTTCTTCTCCTACTTACCAGTCCCCTGGTTGCCCGGCCTGTGGGACTCTCGCATCCTCCTTCTCCATCAGACTTGTTAGCTTGCATTTCATTCAGTCAGAATCTGAACTTTGGGTAAGGTATGAGGGCGCCCCGTGTGATTGTACATGCTAGATGTCAGTCAGATAATGTCTTTGCATTTTACAGGCATTGGAAATATACCTCAACTCAGAAATGTTTGTTGGTGGGAATTTTCTGCACTATGCCAGTTGACACATTCATTTATTTAGGCATTAAAAATTAATTTCCAGCAGGGCTCACGTGATGGGGAATGGATGGCTGTGCTCGCGGCTCTTATATCGGCTCTCCCTGTTATTCTCCTGGTAGCTGAACCACTTTTAACTGGGAGCAATCTCTTATTATCCCGCAGTGCAAATACCCTTCAGAGAGGCAGCTCACCAGCTCCAATACTCGCTCCACGTGTAAATGGGGGAACCCGCCTCACCTGGGGTTCAGAGGGGCTGAAGATTCCATGGTGATGCCTGTCCTTACGGAACTCATACCCACTACACCTTTGATCAGTTGTGGTATGGGATTGTAAAAATTAATTTCACTTATTTTTTTAAATTAACAATAATGATATATATATTGATAACAATAATGATATATACATAGTGATGTTGGGAACATTCAGTATTCCCCTCCTAGCTATATAATGCATGTTATATAATTATAACTTACATATTGTTTACTCTAGTCATCCTATGATGGTTTAGAACACTAGAACTTATTCCTCCTCTCTAGCTGTAATTTGTACCTTTATAAATCCGTCCTCTCCCCCTCCTCTCCTCAGTCTCTGCTATCCTCTGTTCTACCTTTTACAAGATCACCTTTTTCTAGCTCCCACGTGAATGAGAACACGTGATGCTTGTCTTTGTGTGCCTGGCTTATCTCATTTAACGTAATGACCTCCAGTTCCATCCGTGTTGGAGCCAATGACAGGATTTCACTCTTTTCTATGGCAGAGTAGTATTTTCTTTATCCTTTCATCTGTTATTGGTGTGGGATTTAAACATCACACCCGTTTATGGTCATCTCGGCAGCACTCTGAAGAAGCGATGGAAGATAGTTTTGTCGGTGGTTTCATTTAGGCCTCAGAGCTGTTAATGAAGGTGCTCTTGTCTCCCGGGGGAAGGCCTCCTCCTCCTCGGCTGAGTGGCCCACGGGGCCAGGGAAATGCTGCCAGCTGATGGCTGACCTTGTTTCCGTACTGGGTCTTCTGGTTCCCTTGCTGTGGGCTAGAGATTTATAGAAGCCAGCAGGCAACAGCCAGGTCCCCGACCTCTGGCCTGCAGGAATCCAAAATGTGCATTTATTTACGATGCTTCATCTCAATTAGGAGTCATGAACTCAAATGCCTGTAGAAGCCAGTCCTGAAGCAAAAATAGGAGAAACTGGCCAGGTCGATGGCAGCTCGGCGTGCATGCCTGGATGAAGGGCCTGGTCCCCTCTGAGTTGTTATGCGGGAATGCGGACAGTACAGAAGACTCATCATCCGGTCTTCCAAGTGTTAAAGAAGGATGGAAACCTATGTTTAATGTGATGTGAGGTAAACTGGCAACTAAGTAAACATTTTTGAAAACCCTGGTTGTGAGTGGGTGGATCATTTTACGCAGGTCAAATGAAGCCGGTGCCTCCTGGCTGCACATGGGAAGTTTGCTGCTTCTGCAGAAACCAAGCTGCGAGTGTAGGATCTGGGCGAAATCCGGGAGACCGGTGCTTAGGGCTTCCGCGTCACAAACTTAGCTCCGACTTACAGCTCCCCCTGAAGTCTCAGCTGCAGAACTGCATTTTACCTGGGATTTCTCATCCAGCTGTGACTGACTGCAGGTTCTGTCAGAAGCAGTGTCTTCCCTCCCCTAGCCCTGTTCCCTTGGCAGCCTTCTTTTTAATTTCGCGGCACAGTTCTCAGATTGGGAATAATTGCAGGAATGGGCAAGTTTTGAGCAAGAGAGCTGTGCAATTGGAATTTCTCAACTGTGAAGTTGGTTGACTGTGAGTCTCGGCTGGGGGTGTTGCCTGCCCCTCAGGGCTTTGCTGGAGCAATCAGGCCGCCCGGCTCTCTGGGGAGCCCTGGAACAGGACCTGGGGACTCTGCTCCAGGGCTGCCTGGGTGAATTGCCACAGGCTGCTACCTCCCAACCTGCAGGTGGGTACTTTGGGTAGTTCATGAAACAGATTCCACAGAGCTGTCTCTGAAACCCGATGTGAATTGCAGTTCTGGAAGCTGAGATGGGTGTGGCCTGTGCCACGATGGTAGTAATAGTGCTTTCCTTTTACCAATAGGCTGCTTTATTTTTGTTTCTTTGTTTTATTTTAACATAAAACAATAGTTTTAACCAAAATAAGCAGGTCTCAGAACTCTGTGACACTGCATACCTTCTGTCTGCCTCCCTTGCTGCATCTTTCTAATTTAGTTATTTTTATATTTTTTAAATTAACAGGTAAAAATGGTATATCTTTATGATGTCGTGATATATGCATCACTGTGGAATGGTTAATATGGGTTGTTTTAAAAGTATATCCTTCTTCCTGTTTTTACCCCACCAGCCACACCTGGCTTTGGTAAGAAGGGGCAGGTGGTGAGCTTCTCCTTTTCTCGAGGACCCAGGGGCTCTGAAAGCCGAGGGGATCTTCCTGAGGTCGTCAGCTGGGTAGCAGCAGAGCCTGGATTTGAACCTGTCTCCTAGTCCAGGGCTGTCTTGGCCCTGGCACGTGGGGCCTTTAGGACACTGCTGCCCATTGGCTTTTTGGGTCTGGCCTCCTGTCTGTCTGCTCCTCACACTCCTGAGGGCAGTGCTGTCCCAGAGTGGGAGGATGTGCAGGTCCCCAGCTGGCCCTGCCTGTCCCCGGCCCTTCTGGCTACTCCTGCCACCTACAACCCTTTCCCCACGGGCCCCTTCACTCTGTGCTGCTGACTGGCTGTGCGTCCACGGCCTCGTCTCTTGAAAGCCCGCATGCAGGTGCACCAGGCATCAGTGGGGACTGCCGCAGGACCGTGTGGAATGAGGGGAGGGTGGGGTGTGCAGGAGCATGTGGAGGCTGGGGCTGGAGTGAAGGTCCTGAGCGTGGCGGGAGGGCTTGGGCGTGGATGCACCTGTCTAAGGTGCGGTGGTCTGTGCCTCTTCTTACCTGCATGACCACAGGCAAGTAACGCAGTCACCCTGACCCTGGGTCTCCTAATGGAGATAGCAGCTCCATCAGAGGCTTATGATAAGGATCAAATGAACAGTTAATTAGAGGAATCAGCGGTAGAAGATAGACCTGCTGTGGTGGCTGCTCTTCTGCCTTTTGGAGTTTCTGAATTGCTCATCAAAGTTGCCCCAAATAGTGGCTGGAGGTCAGTTCAGACTGGGCTCCTCAGCACCATCTCAGCCTGTCCTGTTGTGGCTTCTCTGATGCTCGGCCTTGCGGGGTCTCTGGATGGAGCTTATGTTGCTCCTTCTTGGCCTTCAGGCAGCTGTAGCTCTCTTCGGGCCAGTGTCTTGGGGGAATGCTGAACACGCCATTGGGAGACCCGACCTCTAGGCCTAACCCACACCTCACTGGCTAGGTGACTTTGAGCAAATCACTCTTCCTCTCTGAGCAAGTTTCCTTATGACAAAAACGGACGCAGTACTCCTCACTCTACAACAGAATTGTGAGAAGTAAATGATATAATAATGAATGTAGAAATGCTTAATAAATAGCTGCACGCTTTACAAAGGAAGAAGATACTGTTTCTGAAGCTAGAAGACCTGTCCTTGCCTTTGAGCTTTCTCTGTTTTCTGATGAATGAACAGCTCGTTAGTGGCCTCTGCCTTGAATGGACCATGACCTCTTCACCTTGTACTCTTGGCCAGCATCTGGGTCCAGGCTCTTTTAAGTGGTCATGTGGCAATAATGCTGATTACCGTTATAATTAGAGTAACAAACAGTCACATGTTGGCAATAAATAATACATGGCCGTATGTTGATACTAATAATAATTGCTACCATTTGATTGCTCAACTCCAGACAAACCCTCTGTCTGGGCACTCGGGATTCAGAGTCAAATAGCAGTAATGGCTAGAGTTTTTGCATTGTGCTGCAAAGCCCTTTACTTCTTAGAGGACTTGGCTTTTCCTCCCAAGGAGCTCACAGCTGGGGAGAGACGCATTCACTGCCACATTAACTATGTAGTGATAACAGCTATCACAGACATGATCACATGAGAACACGGAGGAGCCTTTGTGTCAAGCCTAGAGTCGGGGGAGGTGTGCAGGACCTTTCCCAGTAAGCAGACACTCCATGTGACATCTGAAGGAAGGGCGGTTGTGGGCAACCCAGGCGATGAGTGGGAGGAGGCGCTGCCAGGTAGGGCCGCAGCGGGGGCCGCAGGTTCTGTGTGCACCTGTGGTCCCTCTTACGCTGTTGTGTACTGTTTATGTGAGAGTCTCTGAGTAGAACAAGGAAGGAATAGGGAGAGCAAAAAGCAAAGGAGGAGGCAAAAGGGAGAAAGGAAAAAATGACTTTGTGTTCTAAGTAAGAAATGATGCTTAGCAAAGTCTTGTTTTCTCTCCCTTACTTCGTAAGGTTTCCCTTCCAAGCTCTCATTGTCTGTCTCCTACCTGAGATTTTGCCTAAAATTCTACCCCATTCACTAGAACCAAGCAGCTTCTCTCCAGTGATAAAAGGGAGGCCCTCTGAGTTGCTCGTTTCCCTGTAGTCATTAGCTTCATTTTGTCTCCAGTCCCTGTGGACTGTGGCTATGGCGTGGTGACCATCTCTGTTCACTGGCGCTTCCATCCAACACATGTTTCCTGGTGCATCCTGCTCTGGAGCCAGGCTGGCTCTGCAGGCCCGGTGGAGGTCCGTGGTGTTCCTGCAGGAGCCTCAGATGTGATTCCACGCTCCCGAGCAAAAGTGGAAATAAAACTCTTGTCAAAGATATGTTAGGTTTGGGGCTGGCCATTGTGGGTCACACCTGTAATCCCAGCACTTTGGAGAGAGGCGGGCGGATTACTTGAGGTCAGGAGTTTTAGCCTGGCCAACATGGTAAAACCCTGTCTCTACTAAAAAATACAAAAATTAGCTGGGCGTGGTGGTGGGCAACTGTAATTCCAACTACTTGGGAGGTTGAGGCAGGAGAATTACTTGAACTCTGGAGGAGGAGGTTGCAGTGAGCTGAGATCACACCATTGCACTCCAGCCTGGGTGACAGAGCAAGACTCTGTCTCAAAAAAAAAAAAAAAAAAAAAAAATATATATATATATATATATATATACACACACACACACACACACACACACACACGCACATATACACACATAAATATACACGTATATATGTATATATGTGTGTGTATATATATATGTATATGTATATATTTAAGTTTTGGATTTTGTGTAATTACAACAAATTTCATTAGCTCTAACTAGCTTTTATTCATGTTGGTGAATTGGGGCACCCTCCACTCTATAACGTAGGATGGCAGCTTCCAGGGGACAGTGGCAGAATAGTGGGCTTCATGAGGTGGGAACCAGGAAACAATAGAAGAGAAGCGGCCCGGTTAACATCAGGTCACTTTAGATTACTTTTTTGTATGGATTAGAGCAGAGGGGACTTTCTTACGACACTAACTTAGGTAGACTAGAATCTTCAGTTTTCAGGAAAAATAGTCTGTTTTGGGATCTGTCTGCTTCCTTAAAGTTTCAGTTTGGTTTTGTGGCATTTAGCATGAGTGACTCCATTCTGATTTGGTCTGGTCTGCTGGGGCTTAGTGCAGGAGCTCAGGCAAAGCAGTGGCCTCTGAGAGTTTTGTGTGACAATTGGGAAGTCCCCGGCCAAGCACTTTTCCCGGGGATTTCCCACCTTCAGAGGTGACTGCGATTCTTTCACCCAGAGGTTTCTGTGTATACAAAGTGTTCAGCATTCAGCCTGTAGCTCGGGGGTGTCAGGAGCGATTGATATGTTCTTCAGCTATTTATTATCTCGCTGTCAGTGAGTTTTTGCCTTGAGGAGGATCCAGACAGCCTCGCCTGCCTTCTTCCCACACCCCCGTCTTCAGTATAAGGTGCCGTTTGTCCTCTCCCTGGTCCTTCCCTCCCACTCAGGGCCTCTCCCCTCCCAACATGAACTCGCTGAGCTCCCTCCTGCTTTCCTCCTTGAAATGTGGCTTCTACACACATGCCTTCTTTTTCGGGTGTCTCCTAGTCACCTGTGGCCAAGCCACCTTCCCAGACATTGACTTCCAGCCCTGTCCCTGACTTTGCCCCTCATGAAAGCGCTCTCTGAAGACACTCGTCCTTTCCTTTGCTTCCCTTTTGACACATCCAAGTTCAATCCCTGCCTCCTCTCGGTCTGCCCTGGCAGTAGATTCTTCATGGCTCCTCTCTGGAGGCAGGAAATGTTTAACAGACAGAGGGAGAGAGAACCTGGGTGGCAGCAGTAAAGTGGGGGTCCACGTGAGTGGTTCCCAGGATTGCTGCCCATGCAATCAGCATGTCTGCCAGGGGTCTTCTGAAGCAAGTGCCTGATCAGTGGGAGTGAGTTCCTGAGGGTTCTCTTGGCAGCGTGAGTGCCTGGGAGCCCTGGAGCCACAGGGGCTAAGGATGCCCAGGAGACAGCCCAACCTGCCACATCCTAACTGGTCATTTAATCTTTCTCTGCCCCAGATTCTTTGTAACATGGAAATACTAATGGTAACTTCTTTATAGGATTGTTAAGAAAATAAAAAGATGTAGGGGATGTGCTTATCATATAACTGTTAAAGGCATGTTGGCTTACATGATGGCCGACAGAGGAGAGGAGAGCCTTCCAAGCAAGTGGCAAGTGGGTGGGCCTTTTGACGCCTCTAGTTCTAGCAAATTAGGCTGCATTGAACAGTCCAGAAAATGCCATCGGGGTGCTCTTCTCAGCTCAGGATGGGTAATGCCATACGCTCGTTCTTGAACATAACCTATAATTCCGAGATCCACCATCAGCAATAGAAAGAGTCATCCTCTAGTATGACATGCTGTCAAATGTAACTCTGAATTTAATTCCGGAGTTTTACTAATTATTATTTTAAAACAACAATCGAGAGAGATCCAAGATGGCCGCGTAGCAGCAGCTCAGGATTGTAGCTCCCAGTGAAAGCGCAGAGAGTGAGTGGATGCCGCAATTGCAGACGAATTTTTGATGCCCACAGACTGGGAGATTCCCGGAGAAGGAGCAACA
>CAUYQU010066322.1:0-36369 GCA_963574635.1 Cheracebus regulus | reverse complement strand
TCTAATACTGACAATGTAGTGGTCTCCCACTATTACTGTACGGGAGTCTAAGTCTCTTTATAAGTTGTTAAAAACTTGGCTTATGTATCTGGGTGCTCCTGTATTGGGTGCATATATATTTAGAATCGTTAGCTCTTCTTGTTACTTTGATCCTTTTACCATTGTATAATGTCCTTCTTTGTTTCTTTTAGTCTTTATTGCTAATATAGTCTATTTTATCAGGGATGAAAGTTGCAACTCCTGTTTTTTTTTTTTTTCTCTCCATTAGATTAGTGAATCTTCCTCCATCCCTTTATTTTGAGTCTTTGTGTGTCCTTGCATATAAGATAGGTCTGGATACAGCATAGCAATGGGTTTTTAACTTTTTGTTCAGTCTGTCTAACTGTATATTTTGATTGGGGTATTTAATCCATTTAAATTTAGGATTAATATTGATATATGTGAATTTAATACTGTCATTTGATACTAGCTGGCTGTTTTGCCTGTTAGTTGATGTAGATTCTTCATTATGGTGATACTCTTTACCTTTTGGTAAGTTTTTGGGATGACTGATACTGGTTGTTCCTTTCTGTGTGTAGTGCTTTTTTCAGAAGTTGTTGTAAAGCAGGCCTGGTGGTGATGAAATCTCTGAGTTCTTGCTTGTTTGCAAAAAATTTTATTTTTCCTTCACTTGTGAGACTTAGTTTGGCTGGATATGAAATTCTGGGTTGCAAGTTCTTTTCTTTAAGGATGTCAAATATTAATCCCCACTCTCTTCTGGCTCTAGTAGGGTTGCTACTGAGAGATCTGCTGTGAGTCTGATAGGCTTCCCTTTATGGGTAACCTGACCTTTCTCTCTGGCTGCCCTTAGTATTTTCTCCTTTATTTCAACCCAAGTAAATCTGACAATTATGTGTCTTGGGGTTACTCTTCTTGAGGAATATCTTTGTGGTGTTCTCTGTATTGCCTGGAGTTGAGTATTGTCGTACCTTACTAGGTTAGGAAAGTTTTCCTGGATAATATCCTGAAGAATATTTTCCAGCTTGGATTCATTCTCTTCGTCACATTCAGGTACACCTATCAAACGTAGATTAGGTCTTTTCACATAGTCCCATATTTCTTGGAGACTTTGCTCATTCCTTTTTACCCTTTTTTCTCTAACCTTGTCTTCTTGTTTCATTTCATTAAGTTGGTCTTTGACTTCTGATATCCTTTCTTCTGCTTGATCAATTCGACTGTTAAATCTTGTGGATACTTCACAGATTTCTGTGTTTTTCAGCTCCATTAATTCATTTATATTCCTCTCTAAATTGTCTATTCTCGTTAGCATTTCGTCAAACCTTTTTTCAAAGTTCTTAGTTTCTTTGCATTGGGTTAGAACATGTTCTTTTAGCTCACAGAAGTTTCTTATTATCTACCTTCGGAAGCCTGATTCTGTTAATTCATCGCACTCGTTCTCCATCAGGCCTTGTTCCATTGCTGATGAGAAATTGCCATCCTCTGTAGAAGGAGATATATTCTGATTTTGGGTGTCCTCAGTCTTTTTGCACTGGTTTCTTCCCAACTTTGTGTATTTATCCACCTGTCGTCTTTGTAATTACTGACTTTCAAATTAGGTCTCTGAGTGGATGTCCAGCTTGTTGATTCCCAGCCCAGAATCTGTGTAATTTTGACTGCGGCAACCCGCAGCACCAGCTGAAACAGCAGCATTGAGATTCGTGGTGCTTTTCTGCCTGGGAGTCTCTGGTCTGGCTTCCCTCTTCAGTCCCTTTTTCAATCAGCTGAGTGGGTGACTCTGCCTTCCCGGAGCTGCAAACTTCAACCAAAAGGACACCCAGTCCCGTTTACTCTGCACCAAGAACTGCCGTGCCGAGGCACCAGCAAAACAGCCGCGCCAGCCAAAAGGGTTGCGCTGGCAACCCGTGGGGCTCCTCCGCTGGGAATCTCCTGGTCAGTGGGCAACAAAAATTCGTCTGGAAGTGTGGCGTCCACTCACTCTGTGCATTTTCACTGGGAGCTGCAATCCTGAGCTGCTAGTACTCGGCCATCTTGGATCTCTCTCACGCCTAGGATTTCTTTGCTCTTTTGTCACCTCTATTAATATGGTGTTCACTTCATATTACAACTCATACCCTGTCTCTTCCTGGATGCCTTCACAGCGTATTTTCCTACAGCTCATGGATTTCACTATCCTCTTTGGACAAATAAAATTTACTGTTCTTAGATATCTGTACTACTTGGCTCTTCTCAAATGCTGGTTTAGCTTTCTTTTAACTTTCCATAGCTTGCTGTTTTTTAAGGTTTCAACTATATTTCAACTCCTGTTGTGGCAGATCCTCTGATTTACATATTTCCTAGCTTCTTCTATAAGCCTTACAAATATTGACTAGTTTATAATGTAGCTCAGGGGATTCTTGTTTTAACTTTTCATATATTTATTCATGTGTAACTATCAATATAAAGGTAATAACAATATGTTTTTAAAAAGAACAAGGAAATTGGGAACATTGCTATTGAATTATGTCCAGGCAGTGTTTATACCCTAGAAGGCTCCAGTAAATATTCCTCTTATTATCAAGGAATCACTCTTAGTAAAGAAAAACTACAAGTAGCAGAAATCTGTTAGTGGAAAGGAAAAAGGAAGTGAGGGGCTGGATATTGATCTTGCCAAATGAACCAGTGAAAGAAAATATTACATTGTGAATTTCTTTCCATTATTTTCTTAAGTACAACCCAACAACTCAGATTAAGAGAACAATAGCTGAGATGTTAGAAAGAAACCCAACCCATCTGATAAATCCCTAGGAAAAGGGAAATAATAAGATTATTGAAAAGAGAAAAGATTTCCTTAGAGTTTCAGACATTTTTTAAATCTAAAAAATGGTCTCTGAAGCACAAAATAATTTTATTTTTGTGTAATACATGTTACTTTCATGTTTTTTAAGTAAGTTATATATGGAAATTGTATCAGTTGTCTATATCAACTTTACTTGATTAAAGAATAAAACATTTTGATGACATAGGAAACTGAACATTTTTTCAGTTGATTAATCAGTGTCATCACTGATCTTGTAACATGGTCTTTAGCTATAGCATTGAGACTCCATGATGTAGTGATAAAGCAAGAAATAAAGAATCTGCAGGCCTAGGTTTAATCTTTATTCTTTTTCTTTTCCTTTTCCCCCTTCTTCCTATATTCAAACACTTACTGGAAATCTACTGAATGTATACTGAGACAGTTGATCCCCTCAAGGTGCTGACAGTCAATCGAGGTATGATTAAAGCAATCAGGCAATCATAGTATCATACGGTAGATGTTAGCTATTATGTTGCTGGCACATGGTATTGTGTTATCCCTTAAAGAGGCTGGGCCACTTTGGCTAATCACTTCAGCTTCTATTGTCTATATAATTATATCTATTCTACCTACCCTATGAGGTTGTTAAAAGGCTTAAAGTGGGTCACCACGTGTTGTAGAGTATTGTGAATTACCTTGCAAATATAGGTAGTGAAATGTAAAACTTATTTGATACAAGATGTAAATACCTTGTGAATTTGATATATAGAACGTAAAAAGAAATCAGTATGAATAAATAACTTTTGTTTTAATTAATTTTAAATCCAGAACTTTCACATCATTTTTGAAATCTCCCTTGGTTCTTCCTGAAAAAAAAAAAAAATATCAGTTAGTGCTTCTGCACTACCTTTTCCACACTTTTATTTCTGCCTTTACTACATCATACTGTAATTATGTATCTACATTTTTATTTTGCTAGACTGATGAGACTCCAAGGACAGGGTCCATGTTCATTCATCTTTATGTTACCAGTGGCAACTGCAAATAGGTGTTCAACATATTTTTGTTAAATAGACTTGAGAGGCAATTTTCTGTCAAAGTTGCTTTGTATGGTTGATTATAGTATGTACAAGCAACAGAGATACTCAGTCTATCAAAAAATATCCACCCAACCAGCCTGGGCAACATAGTGAGATCCTGTCTCCAAAAAATATTAAAAAATTAGCCAAGTATGGTGGCTCATACCTGTGGGCCCAGCTACTTGGGATGCGGAGGCAGGAGGATTGCTTGAGCCTTGGGAGGTCAGGGCTGCAGTGAACTGTGATCACGCCATTGCACTCCAGCATGGGCAACATAATGAGACCCTGTTTCAACAAAAAATTAAAAAATTGGCTGGGCTTGGTAGCTCATACCTGTGGTCCCAGCTACTTGGGAGGCTGAGGTAGGAGGATTGCTTGAACTTTAGGATGTCAAGGCTGCAGTAAGCTGTGATAGTGCCACTGTACTCCAGCCTGGGTGACAGAGTAATACCCTGTCTCAAGAAAAAAAAAAAACCCCTTTAAAGATATCCAGGCATGTGACAACAAAGAATGCTGGGTACTATGTACATAAGATTAAAATTCTAGACTCTGAAGAAGCTCATCCTGCCCATAATCCAGAGGAAAGGAGAAGGATATTAGTCTTGATATAATTCACAGAATGGAGATGTTGGAAAAAAGGGAAAGTTAGTGAGCTTCATAGGTCACTCAGCATTAGATATGTTATCAGATATCTTCACCTCTTTCTTCACTACCAAAGTTTTTCAATTTCATTGTCTCTGGACCTTAAGTTTTCTTGTCTGTAGGATAATGGGATTGAACCAAATGATCTATAATGTCCTTTCTAGCTCTATACTTATATTTGAGATTGATGGGTATTTTCTTTTTTCTGGGTGAGTTTTCTTTGTAAACAACGAGATAAAATGAACTGAATCATGTGAAAATGATCTCTCCATTTTGTTAAATATGCAGCTTCATTCCCGTTTTCTGTTATAACGTTGTTATCAGGACAACAGTAAAGCAAATTAGAGAAAAGGCAAAACATTAAAAAAGATAGGGTTTAAATTAGACCTTATAGACTGAGAGGTACATGGGCAGGAGAAAGACAAAAGGGACGGTGATGGGGACGGTCAGGAAGTGCAATAGCTTCAAAGTTTGAAGCTTGTAGTGAGGGCCTGGATTACCTTTGAGAGTTTCCATTTAATTCTATAAGCAGTGGAGGACCATGTTCAGGCAGGAAGAGAGGGCAAAGTTGTACCTGCTGAATGTCATCAAAGGCTTGGCAGGGGATGAAACCAGCATGAGTGAAAAGGAGGAAAAGAGGAAATTGCTAATGACACAACTGGCACATGGCTCTGTTATGTGAAAAGAAAGACTGGAATGGAAGCAAGTTCTGAAAGGAAAGAGGGCTAATTTTGCCAAATAGTCATATCATTCAGTTAAAATGAATTGGAAAGGATGCTTACAGCTGGAGGGATAGGGCAGCTCAGCAAGCTGTTACTTCTCCTGAGTATTTCTCATAACTGATAAAAGATTTATCTCAGCTGTCCAGTATGGCTTGCAAAATTGTTTATTAATGAGCTTTAAGAGAGATTTCCTATCTTTGTTGAAAACAGGTGTATATTTGAGAGTCTCTGGTTAACTAAAATGAAGGCTAATTGCATCCCTTGATCCCCACTCTTGAAGAACAGGCACATATTCAGAGATATTTTTATTACTATAGGGAATGTCTTGCATGTCTACACTCTTTATTATTATATAATTGGTTTTTTTTCTAGTATTCTTTGTATTTCTTTCTACTTCTTGAGTTTTAAATTCTTGGATTATTTCAGTATTATGCAATGTGAGAACATAGAAGCTTGGCTTGACAATGCTACTGACAATTTATATGTCAGGGTGTAACTGCCTGGCATATTCTTTGCTGTTTTGCATTCCTTTGCAAAGTATGCCTTTGTTTAGTCTTGAGGGAGTAGGCTTCTCCCATTTTCAATATACTTGGGACATGGCTAATGACTCTTCTGCTTTGTATGGAATGCAGATGTTTGCATTTTCACAGTTTCTCCAATTGCTTCTCCACTCCTCTTGCAAACTGCAAAGTGTCTAATCTATAGTGAAAGGTTGAGGCATTTTTTCCTGTTATTTCTAAGAAAAATTACATGGGTTATGGCAGACAAATTGTAGCTCCTCTCCAATTTATCTCATTTATTTTTAAAATACTACAGTCTGTTTTTGTACCATATGTAGCTTGTTATGGAAGGTTTCGCTAATTAATTATTCTTTGGAGTTATAAACTCCTTTTTGAGCAGTATGCCTTTAAAGCTAGAAAATATTTTATAAAAGCTAAATGTTAAGTATCTTTATAATTTTGTATTGTAGTTGCACATTATACTTTTGAATGAAGTCTACATCTTCATTACATAAGATAGGAAGCTTTTAATCCACCCTGAGAATTTAGGATGATGTATCTAAGCACATGATACCTAGATAAATTTTAATGCCATTACTTAAATGCATGGATTCTCTCTGAGGAAAGTAGTTGATACCCTATCTTTGGTATTTAGGGGTATCTCAATACCCCTAATTTTAGGTTATCTATTTTAGGAGTTGATTTATTTTTTAAAGAGAATAAGGCTTGGAGACTGAAATATTTACTATAGATATGCTGTATCCAACCAAAAATACAAATATATATGTATGTACAGATTTCCAAGGTAACTCCTGATATCTGGGATTCTTCAATTCACCTGACTTAGGATCTAAGTCCTGGCTCTCCCAGGAAGGCAGTTGCCCCACCTTTTCCTATTGGAAGCAGTGGTTTTGTGTAGTACATCTGGGCAGTCATGACTATGACCACAGCCCTGAAAATAGTTATGGTCAAAGCCAGTACAGGAGACTAGCGATAGCTAGTGTCAGCCACCCAGCCATGAGAAAAAAGTGACAGGGACTATTTCCTGCACTGTTAATGTCCTTGCGACTGTACATCTCCGAATTCTTAAAAACCTGTGGGATAGGCAGTGAATGTTCACTTTTTTCTCTTTCTGTTTAGCGCCAAATCTTTTATTTTGAATGAGTTAAGACTTACAGAAAAGTTGCAGACAAATTTATACTTTAAAGTTGGGCAAACCAAATTATAGATGAATAAGTGATCCATTTAAATTCTAACAACAAAGTGGTTATTAATAAATATTTACTGACTGGTGAGAGTAAGAAAGAAATGGAACTGTGCTCTCCTGATTCTTTGTCCTGTGATACTTTTTACTCCTCCTTGCATTTCCCATGGTTAAAACTTCACTCTTTTAGATATGCATACTTTACAGTAAATTATAAGTTATTCTCTGGTAGCTACAAATTGAGAAAGAGTATTTGGTATTTTGCTATTTCTTCTTAATGAGTAACCATGTAGTGCACAGTGGAAAGACATCCATAAACACAATAAAGTCTTTAATGCCATTGATTACTATTTATTGACCTATGTCATTTTTATCTTCACAGAAATTGGCCCAGTGACAATTACCACAGATCCCAAGAAATTTCAATACGAACTCAGAGAGCTATATGTTCAGGTGAGTGCTTGCTTTCAGTGTTCTCTTGGGGGAGTGGAAAATCATGAGCCTTTGGCTGATTTTCTTTATATTTTAAATCTAAAAGAAGTAATTATTAGCTTTTTAATGGACCTAATAATTGCCACACCCCCTGAGTCCAGAATGAATTGAATAATAGATAAGGAAATAGGACAGATAGGGTTCAAAATATCACCAGTTATGTACTACCTAAGGCTGGTTTACACCATCATGGCAGAGTTGAGTAGTTTTGGCAGACTGGTCCCTTTAAGGAAAATGTTTGCTGATCCCTGCTCTAGATAAGTCTTTTTGCTTAGAAATATAAGGAACAGTTAATAGTTCTTTCCCCACAACATTAAATGGCATACCTAAGGTAACTTTGATATTTCTGTGCTGCTGTAAGTTAGCCATATGAAATGTTTGACTGTAAATATAACTTGGTTATTAGAGAAAATGAATCACATTGGTTTAAATGTTATTCTGAAAACAGAACTTAGAGGTAAAGTTGCTATGCATCTTCTTCTGGTGCTGAATTTACTCATTTAAAAACTGTGCTTCTCCAAGGCTGTTTCACTGTACTACCTTGTATGGTCTCTGCCTCTGTTATCCTCAGACTTTTTGGCCACTTTCCATCATTCATTTCAGCTGTTGGTGCCTGCCTCATTGTTTGCCTTTCCCCCTCATGGCTGCCATTATTCTGAGTGGCTTCAACATTTATGAGAATGACCTAGTCAGAACAGTCCCTTTTCAGTTCCTTGACCTACTAGTTATCTTTGGTGACCTTTTCTTCACTCTGTCTTAGTCATCTGTTCCCACAAATGTCCCCTAGATTTTGTTATCATCTGTTTTCTCTCTCAGACAATTCAGACAGGTTAATCAACAATTCCCTGTGCACCAAGAAGGTTGGTGCAGCTTTTCACACTACAACCACTCCCTTGCCCTCATCAGGCACTCTAGTCCACTGACTCCTACACTTTGTCCCAGGCCATCAGATTTCCTGTTTTTTCACTTCTTCTAATATAGCTCTGAGTTTTTATCATTTACAGCTCTACTTTTTTTCTTTGTCTATTGCCTTTCTGCTCAAATGGCATAACCTCATTCCTGAGTGACCCTGTGTGCATTATTCATGCTTGTCCATGAGTGGCCAAATGCGGTTGAAGTTTCACAACATGACACTTTGATTCTCCAATGAATTCATAGCCACCTAACTCAAATGGACTCTTACTACTCCCATGATGTTACTGTTTCTTTAGTCAACAAAAATCTTCCTTTCTTCTCAATGACAATAGCAAATCTTATTCACTCTCCTTAAACCTTTATCTTACCACCCTTTTACTATTGGCTATTTGAACAGATGATCTACTCTGAGCAAGTGACGTCACTTTCACACACAGTCACAAACAAATGAAGTCCTCTGCTTCCTTGTACATAACATATAATCCATCTTCATCTGGCACCTATCATATCCTTATTCACTTAATCTCAATTCCTTGGCTTTCTTGGGTTTTTAACATGAACAAACTGTTTCTCTCAACTGTTAAAGAGTTTTCCCTGAGGTTGGACACAGTGGCTAACGCCTGTAATCCCAGTGCTGCTTTGGGAGGCAAAGGCAGGAGAATCATTTGAGGCCAGGAGTTCCAGACCAGCCTGGAAACATAGTGAGACCCTGTCTCTAAAAAAAAAAAAAATCAGCCAGGCATGGTGGTGCACGCCTATAGTCCCAGCTACTTGGGAAGCTGAGGGTGGAGGATCACTTGAGCCCAGGAGTCCAGGGCTGCAATAATCTATTATCATGCCACCTCTCTACAGCCTGGGCAACAGAGTGAGAACTTGTCTCCAAAAGAAAGCCAAAAAAAAGTTTTCATTGACTTTTAAAGATATATGTTCAAGTCTCAAAAAACACACAAACAAAAACCAAGCAAGCAAAACAAAATAAACAACAAAAAGCTTCTGTATTTTTCTCAAGTCCTCTTACAAATAATTTCTTTTCTCTCAATTCCTTCAATGCCAAACACATTGTCTATGTTTGTATGTTTACTGCTCTCATTCCTCAGTCCCATCCCTGCCATTCACTCCTCAATCTATTTCTATCTAGTTCCCATTCCTCTTCCTGTATCAAAGTAGCATTAGCTAATGACCAGTGATACCCGTTTTGCTATACGCAGTGGAAATGTTACAACATTGGACTCTCCCTACTGCTTGACACACTTGTTCCCTCATCCATGCTTCCTTTTCCTACCCAGCTTCTTAGGAAACTTCATTTTCTTCCACTTGGCCATTGAATATTGATGTTCCTCAAGGTTTTGAAATTGGCATTTCCTTGTTTTCTATCCTTTCCTTAGGTAAAATCATCTATACCATGTAAATATGCTTTAGCCTTGATCTCTTTCCTGAGGAACAGACCCGCACTTCAGTCTCTTGATGTCACATGGCCTTATAAAAGGAAATTCATGAATGTTCTTTTTCCAGTACCCTAAATTTGGTCCTTAATCCTTGGCTTTTGTCTCCTCTTTGTTATCTTTGTGAATGATGCTTATAGTATTCTGGTTACCCAGCCAAATATCTGGATACTTCCTTAATATATCCTGTACTTTTACCCTTTATAGTCCAACTGTTATTAAGTCTTGTTTGTAACTTTCTAAACACCTTTTAAATCAATTGGCTTCTCTTTATTTTTTCTGGCACCATCTGAGTCCCAATTACCATATCTTTAGTCTAAACTAATACAGAGAAGCTTCCAAGGAATTTTCTTGCATTTATCCTTGCTTCTATTTTCCAGGCTTAGCTTCTCTACTCTGCAGACAAGGGGATCTCAGAGTACATCTCTGAAAGTTTCTGCCTTGTACCATAACTACTTGCCTCTTTACCCCCGCCTCATTACATTCTTCCAGTGGTTCTGTGTTCTGAGTGACCTAAGACCATTCTACCTTTCATTCCCATCTAGTGCCACACTCTCTCCCAGGCTCTGTACTCTGCTGCAGGGGCCTTGCTTAGAGCCTCCCCATACCCCTATCCCTACCCAGCTCTTCATGGCACTTTGGCACATGCTGTTCTTGCACAGAAAGCTCCTGTCCTTTAGTCTGCCCTAATTTCCACACTCCCTTAACTTAGTTTAAAATTCTATATGCAAAGTCTATCTTGAATAATACCACTTCCTCAGAGAATCCTGCCCTATTTTCTTGGCCTGGTCATTTCTCACTACCTTTCTCTGTCACAAAGCGGGTGAGAGTTCACACTGAAGGACTGTGTATAATTTAGCTTATTAAACACCCCAGTAAAAGGACTGGCGTATAGAATATGCTCACTTTTTAATAAATGAATGAATGAATGAATACACCAGAATGTACAGATTCATGGAGTCTAAATCGGAGTTTGAAGTATAAGACTTTCATTGGTTTCGCTGTTGTATAAATAACTTGACAGTAATGAGCATAATTGAGGCATAGGGTGTGAAACAGAAAGTTTGGCATTCCAAATGTGTATTCAAGGGTGATTCTATTTTGTGCATGTCTCCATTTGTAAATTATATACCAGATTGAATTATATTTGATAAATATTTAAATAGATTTATATGATTATCTCTTGACTAATTTTTCTCTTTTTCTTAATTTCTTTTGACATTTTTTTCCACCCACACACTTTCATTTCCTTTCTCTTATACCATGACATTTTTTTTCAGTCATTATTTTGCTCCTTATTTGCTATTTACTTTTCTCTTCCTCAGTATAGCAAATTCTTTGCCACTTTGGTTGTTCAGATTCTCTGAAAAAATTTCCATAGAAATTTATATCATGTTCGTGGATCTTGAACGTTAGAAACTGCATTGTTCTGGTTTTTTAAATGCTTTTATATGCCCCTATTGCACTGAGTTCCTGAGGACAAAAGCCCTGTAGCTGGTATTAGCCTGTGCTTCATCTGGAAGATAAACCAGTGTCTGCAGTAGAGTAGACTTTAAATAGACTTTAAACAGTTGAGTAAATGAGTGCCATTTGAGGTGACTTTTTTTTAAAAAAAATGTACATTTAACAGTAAAACTGTATCAAATATTATTTAAACTTTACTTGATGATATAGAAAATACCTGAAAAACTTAATTATGTTTTTATTGCATTATAGAGAATCAGAAGGGCCAAGCAATGGAGATTTCTGGGAGATAGAATGTTAGGAAGTGATTTACTGTATTCATTCTTTTTTTCCTCTGTGAGAATACAACTAGACTATATTCCTGAAAATCTAGCCAGAACAAAAATACCTACATTTAATGAGACCTGGCACAAACTTCCTGATTGTCTGCCTCTCCCATTCTTTTGTTCTGAAGGATCTATAGGGAGTGCCCTGATCCTCCTTGATCTGTTCGACTCCAGGATGAAGGATCCTGATCCCTGACTCATACTCCATGACTCCCTCTCCAGAGATCTCCCTTCACCCTCTGGAACTGAATGTGATAAAGACACTCTATAGGATCATATAATTTTACCTCTGTTCAAAAAAATATTTTTTCTTTCTTTCTCCCATGCAATAAAAGCTGGGATCTATTTCTCTGTAGGTTTCCTCTGGACAGGCTGTATCTTATGGGATTTTCTTCCCCCCCTCCCTTTTTTGTACCTGTCGTAAGATCCAAAAGGATGCTTAATCAGAACAACCAGCAAGGGGAAAAAAATCAAATATTTACTTTTTCCCTTCATTCAACACTGAGCATTGTTACAGGCATTGGGAATACCATGGAAGGGTTTTTACTTTCAAAGTTTTTAGTGAACTATTCTTTCTTAAATCAGTGACAAAAAAATTAATTAAAGGTTAAATATGAAAAGCCTAGTCTACATTGTCACTTAGCACTAACCTAAAGGATATATTCTGTTCAGTGTTTGCTTGTGGAATACTTTATTATTTCATTAATCCGTTGGAGAAACTTCACAGATTTTATAAAATTTTAGTATGAGATACTACATTTTGTTTTATGTATGATTTTCAAATCCTTCTTCAGTTTCCCTTCTACCATTTTTAGTAACTCCCCCCAAATCACTGATACCAAGAACAAGTATTGTTGTCCTACTAAACTAGCTTGAACTTAAAAAAAAAGAAAACTTTTAAAAATATTGCCTTCATATTTAAATTGGTTTTGAAAACAAGAGAAGTAAATTCAGCTTGAAGTAAATTAATCATCTATTAACATTACAACAGCCTCAGCTATTTTTCTTCTAGAGATACAGAACTAACTTGAGAAAAGGCAATCTAAAATTTTCCAGGAAAAAAATCAGCAAAAACTTATTATACTTAAATTATTAAATTTATAACATTAATTTCATTTTCCTTTATCCTCTTTCATCTGGAACACAGAGAAGTAACTTGAAAACAACTGTGCTTTCTCTCTGGGGAAAAGAAGGAAAGACAAATGACAACAAATGGTATTCAAATCACACAGCCCTTTGGAAATTAATATCCTCGTAAATATGCAGTGCAAAGCCTTGCCTCGGGACACATTCTTTATGAGAAACTATAAAGCTTGTTGATTTTTAGAAAATGGTATTGGCAGTGATATGCTTTCAAGCCTTTTATCCAAATGTTTTAAAGAACAAAAAGTATATTAGTCAAACATTCAAAGTATAAACATACACACACACACACACACACACACACACACACACATGCACGCACCTCAAAACACCAAGATATTTCTACAATAATGAGATGACAATTTCAACTTTTGTATAAATTGTTGATCCCTCAAATCGAAACTTCACATATAATTTAATTCTCCTTAGTAAAGTCTTTTAATAAAATATAATTTTTAAAAAGGAATATGATTTAAAATATCTGGAAAAGCATTGTCACGTAGCAACATGACAGAGTTATGAAGAAGATAGGGTGAGGTCCAGGAGAATAAATAGGTTTAAATTTCAGGAGGCTGAGGTTAGGGGGAAAGAATGTTTTGCTATAGAACAGTTGGTAGAATTAACTGCCTAAGGAGAATATGAAATGCTCTGGTCAGACAGGCAAAGACTTCTAAAAAGAGGAGAATAAGATAATGCTGATTTTAGAAGAATAATTTACTATGTCAATTTGGTATATACACTTTATCTAATTTCTAGTATATAAAAAAGTATATTGTGTAAAACAGTAACTTTAATTTCTAGATATATAGAGAATTCTTCATATGAATTTTTAAAATCAAACATATATGGCTGGAACCATGAAGAAAGCAAGTAAAAAATAGACAAAAAAGGAAAGGCATTATATGCCATCATGGATATAGATATAATGTAGAGCTATCAGAGGTTTGATTTTCATTTTTGGACATTATTAGACATGATTCAACTTAGAAAAGCAGTTTTAACATCCATTTAAGTTTTCATAATATGCATTTGCTTACAAATATCATATGCGCGCGTGTGTGTGCGCGGACACACATACACACACACACTCGCTTTAAAGGAGGACTGACTTGTATTTAATTTAGGAAAGAAAGTATGATAAGGCATCTAACTCATGGTATGTATAAACCTTCAAGCAGAACCGTGTCTGGCCCAAAGTACAGGCTCAATAAATGTTACCTATTGCTCCTGCTAGCTCTAGTGCTCCAAAGTTCTTTTAAGGGAAATAATCCCCAAATGTTTGTGGCGTAAATGAGCAACAGTTTTGGAATGTGTGCCTTGCAAAAGGTTTTGCACGTGTTTTAAAATCATTCTCTCAATTTATATCCACATAAATATTACTATTTCTTTTTACAAATGAGGAATCTCAAGCTTTTTGATATTAGGTAGCATGTCTTACTCAGGTCACAAAAATAGCAAGTAGCAAAGCTGGTCTCAAAACTGGAGGTATTTAATGCCAAAGTCAGTTTCCTTTATTGCTCTGCTATCTTCCTTCTAAATATCTGTTTAAATAACCTTATTATTCTAATCAAGTTAGTATATTTATTTATATAATTTCTCTTTGTATGTTACTTCACAGTAAGAAAGTAAAGAATTAAAGACAGATGTACATCTAGGGCTGATCTCACCTTCAACAAAATGAATTTATTTCTTAAATATTTTTATTTCTATTTCTGTTTCAAGTCACTTTGAGTAATCGCTCCACCAAAAATTAGCAAGTAGCAAATGACATAGTTAATAATAAAATCACTGCCTTTCCTCAGTACATGTTCTTGCTACTAAGTCTGATAAGTTTGTTTAAGCTCATGCACACTTTGGAAAGAAACAAGAACAAAAGGTTTTTAAGATATTGAAAGGTACTGTGTGTACCGTAGGTACATTTGTAGGTAGTTTTTTGATTGATTTTATTTTTGGAGTTAAAACTTCTTTGGACCTGAATGAAGCATCTATTAAAAGTTTAGTTTGCAGTTCAAGTTTTCTATTAGAGTTTCTGTTAGAGTAAAGAATTCTCTGAGGGACAAAAAACGCTATATCCCCAGAGAACAAAGAATAGAGACTGAAACTGAAATGAGACAGTGGAGGACAGGAATGGGAATGTCTGGCCCTTTTTCAGGTATCCATTTTGGTACCCTATCCAGAAGCAAACACCTGGTTGATTTTGCAGTGATCTTTTGTGTAAACTTCAAAGGACAAAGAATATAGAAGGCTATTCAACTTTGGACTGCTTTTTCAAAATGGAATATACAGGTGGTTAGAGTGGGGTGGATATGGATTATAATGAGAAATTTATTGATTTTCTTTTCAGAGTGTGCATCTATGGAAATATCCTTAAGGGTAAATACATGAGTCATTGCCTGGTAAATATTGCAGATTCCTGTGGTCAAATAGCATTTAAGAGAAAGAATCTACCAACCCTATGATGCCTGGATTCACTCCATACATTCTACTTAGGCAACCAAGAGATTGTTCTATTCCCCACAATAAGTACTAAATCTGATTTTGTCAGTTTTTAGGTGACAGTAAGGATGGAGATCAAAACATTTTCCTTGGGAGAATGTTCCTTGATCTACAGCCAGGATTCCTAGAGAAAACTATAAATCTCATTTTTTTTCAGAGTTGCTAGCAGCTGCAGTTAAAAAAAAATACCTCATTTTCAGTGAAATGGATATAAAGGAAAATTAGAGTTTTTTCTCTATCCAAATTAGTTAGGAGCAGTTAGTTCTCAGGAAGCATGTTTTTTAGTCCTAGATCTTGCAAAAAAATTTTCAGGAGAGTTGTGGAGTCTTAGTATTGGAATTGATTTGGAATATTATTTGTCCAGTTACACAATCAGATGTTAGAATCCCTTCCAGCAACCTGTCAGTACCCCAGACCTGAGTAATACTAGTTAAAGATTTGATAGCACTGGACTTTGTCACCAGATGATACCTGGGGGACTCCTCTGGAGCAATGTCTGAGAAGCTTCTTTTAATGCTGTAGGCTGATATCAGCTTTCTTTGGCAGGCATATTACATTATTGAATACTGGTTCTGTCATCAGCTAAGTCTCTCAGGTTTCCTTATATAAACGTTTAAACTAGGTCTCTATCCTTCTATCTTCATGGTAATTTTTTAAACATCCTCATTTGTTTGCTCTATCATATATATAGCCTTCTCCTTTAAGATCTTATTTCATAATTTTTTCAAATGACTACTAGCTCTAAAAACAATGTAAAATGTGTATATCTCAAACTTTCTCATAATCTGATATCTTTCTAAGTCATAATGATTTTCTTAGTAAAAATGCATTTTTACATTTTGCCAAGAGAGGAAATAACACAAGCAGCATAAATATATTTTTAACACATGAAATAAAGAATCACAGTATTATAGTCTTCATTAACTAGCCAATAACAAAGATACTATCAAATGTGCTGGAAGGCATGCAAAATCCATATGTGAGTGTTGGAGCAGAAGGAAAAGAGCAATTTCTATGGCTAGGTAGAGTCTTGACTAGCAGAGAGGAAAACTAGCAAAGTGTCATAGGAGAGGAAGAACTGGGATCAAGAAGATCTGCTCAGAGCAAGTATTGGTATGGTGAATGCTTCCTCCTTGAATAAGCAGATGATGATTGGCTAGTAAGACCTTCTTAGACCCTGTCCCTGCCCTCTCTGGCTCTAGCTCCCTAGGCAAACAAGGACCACTTGTTAGGGGGGACCGGGAATCCATTCCAACCAGGGGAATGGCAGTGTCTTAATTTTGAAGGTCACAGTAAAAAAGATACAGAATCCTTGAAGCGGGTAAGAAAGAATGCTCTAAGCTGAGGAGAGGGGGATTACTGAAGGGTGACTGAGAATACCAAGATATAATTTGTTAGTTTCCCATTTTTGCCTACAATTAACCCTGTGTACTCCTACATGTCTTCTGATAAGTAGAAGATGTTTTCACTATTTTTGTTATTCTTGGTTGTCTCCATCCTATTTTCTTCTTCAGAGGACTACTCACTGTCCATTATACCTCATGTGAATTATAAAGTTTTGATGTATTTTATTGTATTAGGCACAACATTTTCTAATTTACTAATCAGGATATTGAGTGACTGGTACATAGTGCAATTTTTATAAATATTTTATTTGAAGCGACCCAAACCTCCTCCGAAGACCAAACAAAACATCTCCCCTGAACACCCACCAAAGCTCTACCTCCCATGGAAGAAGGTCCAACGAGCTGAAAGATCAGTGGCTGATGAGTTAAATCCTTACCACTGACAGGTGATAATCGGAAAGCGTGGACGTTGTTGTACTTGTTACCTTTAGTGTGCCTGGAATTGTGGTCAGCAGTTCTTTGATACTTTGATTTGGATTTCACCTTCTTTGAGTTTGTCTGGTAATCAATGAATGTGTAGCAAAGAACAGGATAGTTTGACTACCTGGGATGTACCATCTTCTTTTTGATTCTGGAGATTTGAAGTTTGGGCTCTGCAATGTTCTGATTGTCTCTCAGTATATCCCTGCAATAGATTCTACAAGTAATAAAAGCCTGCACATGTCACTGATGAACTATAATTATTCTCATTTATTTTGTGCTTGCTTCAATGCAATTTTAAATTAGATTCAGTATGATTTAATGGTTTTCACGTGTACATCCTGTTTTCTTTGTAAAAGAATTGTGCAACTTTATTTTATGAAAGAGAATGGATTGTTGTAAAATTTTGTTCAGCTTTAGGCTGGGCGCAGTGGCTCACGCCTTTAATGCCAGCACTTTGGGAGGCTGAGATGGGTGGATCACCTGAGGTCATGAGTTCAAGACCAGCCTGGCCAACATGGTGAAACCCTCTCTTTACTGAAAATACAAAATTAGCCAGGCATCTGTAATCCGAGCTATTTGGGAGGATGAGGCAGGAGAATCACTTGAGCACCAGAGGTGGAGGTTGCAGTGAGCAAGATCGCACCACTGCACTGCAGTCTGAGTGACAAAGCTAGACTCTGTCTCAAAAATAATTTTTTTTTTGTTTAGCTTGAAACTGAGTTTCTTACCTAAATTTTATAGGTGGAGGACAGATTACACAAATAAGACAATTCAAGTATGGGTGTTCCATGTGAAAAGAATATAGTCTGACTTTGAAACTAAGTGCAAACTTCAGTAGGTTATATTCCTGGTAGAATAAGGGTAAATTTTGTAATGCCAATAAGAATTATTTTGGACTTAGTCATGAGCCTATAAAAATGTTTCAATTTTTGATTGCTTAGAATTAGGCACACCAGGAAAACAATTGATATATAAACAAGTTCAATGAAAAGACAAGAATTGAAGAATTGAAATAGGTTGACTAGAAGACAAATAATAAGGCATGGAAACATGCTTCCTCTGAGATTAACATTCTTGGGTCTCTCTGATCTGTCATTTGATGTACATTTTTCCCATTAGAATTCAGACAGGGACTTCATTTTTTCCAACTCCTCTCACAGTTTAAAGGTTCAGTTTATTCCAGTGCCACTCCTACACTGTGTTGTATTTAGAAAAGACAGCATGATAATCTGTGTTTTAATAATCCCTTGAATGATAAGATTTCTATTCATTCTTATTTAATCTTGCTTTCCAGGAATTCATTTTGTGAACATAATTATGAGTGTAACTCTGAAGTTACAGTTTTTAAAAAATATTCCAGGAAGAACATTTACTCTGAAAGCTCATGCTTCTGGTTTTTTTTATTTTTTAATTTTTTTAATTTTTTAGTGCACGTTTTTCTATCTGAAATGTCTTTGGCAATTTAGTAAGTTGTAGACATCAGTAACATTATAAAGATAAAATGTCAATCAAAATATTGAGCAGGACTGTTCATACTGATATTAATTATATTTCAGGGTTCAAATAAAAGCACAGGTTAACAAAGTCAGACTCTAAAATGCATTTAGGGAGCTGTCTAATTCTGTGCATTATACAGTTCATCTCCATTTTACCTTTCGTGTGTGTGTGTGTGTGTGTGTGTGTGTGCATGTTTCTGTGGTTTTAGGAAATATATTTACATAGCCATGTTGATTTTATCCTGTTAATTATTAATCCTGACTGTATGCCAGGTCAGAGAAGGATGTGAGGAAGAGATCAAACATATGGGAGTTAACTTCATTAACTTGTACTTTTAGAGGGTTTAACCCTGGAATTATATTACTTGAAATAGAATGAGCTAGGCTTAAGGCAAGCTCAGGCTGAGTATGTCAAGTGTGCCTAGAATATGTCAAGATTGCTTTGCAAAATCTACTAAGGATGGAATACTTATTAAGTACTTCAAAAAACAGAGATCAAGTAGAAGGAAATATAAATTATAATACATCTTATTGAATGCCACAGTAGAAGAATGAACAATATTCTGTAAGTATCTAGAAGAATGGGAATTTTCTTACTCTGATTATACAGTGTCTCCGAAAGCTACTTGCTTATAGTCACAGAAATTTAAGAAGGCAATAAAATGCCTCACAGGAATTTGCATGAATTTTTAGGCCAGGCGTAATTGAGTTCAAATCTCTGCTTTTTCACGTAAGTTGAAAGTGAACTAGTTGTGTGACCCTAAGAAAGGATTTTCAAGAGTTAGTACTCTGTCAATCAAACATGCTAAAAGTGATACTTTCCTTATCCATTGATGTGAAGAATAAATAACATAGTGTTTGTGACAATACTCTCTCAGCACTTGGCTCAGAGTAGACATTTGTTGAATTAACACAGGTAGAGTATCTTATTACCAAGAAAAGTACCGATTAAATTAATAAGACCTTTTATAGATTCGAGTTCTCCAATTGTAAATTCTTCTGTCATAAATGTTTTATGAATTATTATTTTACATTTTTTATATTTGGTATTCAGGTCAAAACAATACTGCCAAAGACTTTTAAAGGAATTTTTTATTTTATTTTTTTGTTGTTGTTGAGACAAGGTCTTACTCTGTAGCCCAGGCTGGAATGCAGTGGCATAATTGTGATTATGCCACTGCGTGTATATATATATATATATATATATATATATATATATATACACACACACACACACAACACACACACACACACACACACACACACACACACACACACACACACATGCAAAGCCAATAATTTATAGATCTTTGGAGTAAGTTGCACCTTGATTCTTGATCCTTAGTGAATTAAAGCAACTTAAATTTTGCCTCTAATAACTTCTGCCAGGAAAGGAGGTTGATGAAATCTTCATCTAAGCAACAATTTTACAATTGACAGTGTAAAATGAAGTCTACATTAGTAAATAAAATGTGTAATTCTAAAGTAGTGCTGTCCAACAAATAATGTGAGTTACATATATAATTTCAAAAGCAGTTGAAATTAATTTCAATAATCTATTTAAATAAATAGATTTATGTTATTTAACTGAATATATCCAAAATATTATTTCAATATGTTATTAATATAAAAATTAGCATTGCTTTAGTTTTTAATTTACATTTTAATTAAAATGAAATAAAATTAAAAAAAATTAGTTTCTCATTTTCACTAGCCACATTTCAAGTGCTTAGCAGTCACACGAAGCTAGGTAGTGGCTACTGTATTGGTGCAGAGGGAAAGCATTTCTTTCATAGATCATTTAATGGCAATTTATGATTTAAAATTATTTAGAAAACCAAACTCAAGTATCAGATAGGGAGCTTTTATAATAAGATAATACTGTATGTTAACTTCTTTTGGAAAAAGAATAAACTTATTTTTCTTTTCCAGACCCTCTATCCACAATGAGATAGACACATAGCTTTATTAAGATATGAATTACTAGTTAACATTTATTTTAATTTTCAGTTAGGTAGATGCAGAAAGATAATAATTTAAATATACTGTATTATTTTGGGAAGAGTTTTATTCCTGAAAACACTTATAATCAATAGGATTACAATATAATCTGTGTTTGCAAATGTGAAATTTGGTGCAGAATAGTCATTTTTATTTAAAGAATACACTGATTTCCATAGCAGGGAAAAAAAATTAAACTATACAAATCACTCCTAAAAGATGTATAAGTACATCCAGTCTTGGCTTCTGTCATGTGTGAGTCAAAGTCTTTCTTTTTTAAACATTTATTTTATTTTTTAAGAGAGAGCTTGCTATGTTGCCCAGGCTTGATGGGAATTCCTGGTTTTAAGGGGTCCTCCCACCTCAGCCTCCCCAGTAGCTGGGACTACAGGCATGATCTACCATGCCTGGCTTATAATGTTCTCTTTTTATTTGACATTCTCCAGTTTTCCTGGCTGCCTTGAGACTTTTTGTTAGTTCTTTCATAAAAGTGAAAGAATTCATTTTAGAGTATGTGATTTTTTTAAAGGTTCAAGACATAAAAGGATATTTGTGAAACTCTCTTTGGGGTTTTAGTTGTGTCAGGTCACCACACTCTTTGATTATTAACTGATATTAAGCCTCATATACATAAAACTCCGATGTTTTACAAAGTGTTCTTTTATTTTTTTGGAAAATAAGGTGGTTCTAATACTTACAGAAAAGGTTGTTGACTGTCTTGATTTTATTAATATGTGGTTAAACTGCTTTATTCAAATTTATAGGTTGAAAAATATTTATAGTCTTAAGGATCGCATTTTAGTACATCATTGTTTTAGGGCTGCATTTAATTTTACATTGAGCCTGAAGCTCTGGGGAGATTCCAATGGGATGATTTCATTTGGAGTCCCTTTCAAAGATTCTAGTGGTCTCTGTGGTCTACTCCTGGGTAATGTTTTAGGATTCCTAGGGAAACAGACATCCATAGGTCCTCTTAGAGCAAATTTATACCCAAGTAAATGGCTCAGAGAGGGTCTCTCACTCAGTAACCGGACAAGGTTTATCATTCCTTTTATTCCTAATATGTGCCTCTAGATATTTCTTAGCTGTCCTCATGTTTGGCCCATAGAGAGAAAACTTCTCCTAGTGTGTTGGCACATACATGACAATTAGTAAGAGGCACTTAATCTCTCCTTAGAATTATACTACCATGGAGTTGTATTGTGTACTTGGCCATTCAACAAATGCCTGGAGAATAGATAAATTATATTGTGGTTCACGCTTGGGTGCCCAGTGTTGAGTACAATTGAGGAATGTTTTTGTTTACGCTTCTGAATATACAATAGGAATTTAAATTTTTTTGAGCATCCCAGAATATCCATCACAGATTATACAGAGTTGGCTGCAAGTAAATATTATTTCTATTCAGTATACCAAAATTACTAACATGTCTGTCTATTTCCCACTTTCCTATTACACAAATGTTCATTCGAGGTCGTTGTTGCACATGATAACCCTCCCAAGAACTATTATGCAAAGGACATATGTTAAGTACCACTGAAGTGTAAAGCATAGTAGAATACATCTGAAAAGTAAGGAAGCACATCTGACTGGAAACAAAGCTTTAAAGAGGGGAAGGCTGTTATCTAAACCTTTGTGAGATAATAGTTTAATGTGAAAAATATTTACTCAATAGTTAAGCCAGAAATGTGCTATGAACTGAGGATTCAAGGACTCAGCAGAGCACAGCTCCTTGCCATCAATGAGCTTATACAATAATGGAAGAATTTAGACATGTATATTTTGTTGAGAAGTGTTTGATGATAGAGGTAGAACAGTAGAAAGACTACTTGAATGCAAATACTTACGGCATTAAGGGGTGAAGCAAGGGGACTATTAAAAGAGCAGGAAGTAGTCTCAGCTTAAAGGGAGCCATTTATGGAGAAGGAGCAACAGGAGATAGAAAGCTAGAAAGATTATCTGATCTACCACAAGTAGTGAAACATTATATGTAGCAATGTGATGTATATGGCTTTTTACTACAAGCAAAATAAAGTTAAGTGGAAGGAAGAGCAGAAAATCAAATAGGAGTCTATACATGTAATAAAATTATTGATAGGAAAAGTGAATAGTAGGAAGTGAAGAAAAAGGGAAGGGATGGATTAATGAAAGTGGAATGAATGTTTGACCACTGATTAGATGGAATTAGAAGGAGGAGTTGAAAATGACTTGGGGTTTGAAACCAAATGTCTATGCAGATAGTACAGTTAACAAAAATAGAGATGACATAGCAGAAAATATGAGTTCTGTTTTAGATGTACTAAATTGGAGACCTATGGAATACCCAGGAATAGAGGTCTAACAAGAAATTGAAAATGTAAAATTAGAACTTGAAGGATAAGTATGATCAGAAGATACAAATATACAAGTTATTGAGAGTGGTGTTATTTGTTAAACTAAATGCCTTGAAAAATGCATGTAAGTGATAGAGGGTAGGAGGTAAGTTCTGCAAAAACAAAGGACTAACTGGGTAAAATTTTGGGGAATCAATGGCTGATATATTTTCCAAAGTGAAGATCAGGTTACTACATCTTCTAGCCCCATACAATTAAGACAGTGACCTAATATTTAATGGATCTCTCAGTTTTAGAGTCAGTTTTTAACAGCTGATGCTCTATTCCAACCTATTTAACAAATAATACTCAAAGGCTATAAGTTTTTATTGGAATTCAGTACAAGAAAAGAGACTCCACTTTATCCAGGCTATCTACAATGTAAACTCTTCTAATACCTGTTTCTTATGACCCTGATTAGATCTATGGTACTCATGGTATCTGTATCAGAATCTGAGACTGTTGGAGTCTGGCGGAAGTCCCAACAGGAAAATCAAATAGGATTTCCAGAGTTTAATGATAAAGCTTATTCCTTTCATGGACTAACTATTTTCTTTTTGAGAAAGAGCTTTTACTTGTTGGACTCTGCTTCCACAAAGCCCACATGATCCCAGGCTGCTCTGCTCTTTATGCAATTGCTTATTCTAGGCCCTGAACTCCTTCAGAACAAGATAGTTTAGCTTATTTGTGTTGGATGCCCAAGTTCCAGCAGGGTGTTCAGCAATTATTAATTGCTCAAATTATGTTGATCAAAAGTCCATTCCCTTGGCCCTATAATTATTGCTATCAGTCTGCCTGTCTGTCATTTATAATGAAGAAGTAAAATTTGAAAGAGTATGAATATTTCAACAACAGAGAAATAGTTGACTAAATTATGGAATATAGACATAATAGAACATTATGGCATTATTCAAACTAGTGGTTTTGAAGAATGCTGATGACATGGAAACAAATAGGATGTAATTCTAAATCTAAAATATAATGTGTAAAACTATAAATGCAGCAAACTCACAATTTCATGTAGAAATCCACGTAATTATGAAGGAAATATATGCAACAAAAATTCCCTGAGGAACAGTTTTTGGGGCAATAGGCAAAACATGTTGATCCTATTCAAGTAGAAAATAAAACACAGAGATTATGGGTTAATGGGAAAAATGAAACAGAGTAAAAAGAATAATAAACAGGATGGATTTTATGTCATGTAGTCAGGGCAAGCTTCTCTGACAGGTACAAAGTGAGCAGAAGTTTGAGGGAGTGTGGAGGTATGCCAGTATGTTTGTATGCTGGAATGATTTAGTAAAGTGTGTAATGGAATAGAGAGATCACTTTGATTAGTTCCCAGGTGAATAGTTAGCCTTATCCATGAGTGCATAGTCATGAGTGCAAGCAAGTCCTTCACTATTAAGGCAGACATCTGGCTGCTTCTGCAGGTAGGCTGGTTAACAGGTATTGTGGTGGGAGCTTATGAATATTCTCTTCTGATTGCTTCTGTCTTCTCAATACAATAAGCAAGGTCATCACGCCTGTAATCCCAGCACTTTGGGAGGCCGAGGCGGGTGGATCACAAGATCAGGAGATCAGGACCATCCTGGCCAACATGGTGAAACCCCATCTCTACTAAAAATACACACATATACAAAAATTAGCTGGGCATGGTGGCATGCGTGTGTAGTCCCAGCTACTCAGGAGGCTGAGGCAGGGGAATCGCATGAACCTAGTAGGTGGAAGTTGCAGTGAGCCAAGATCTCACCACAGCACTCTAGCCTGGCAACAGTGGTGCAAGTGGAGCAAGACTCCATCTCAAAAAAAAAAGTGAGAAAAAGTAAGAGGAGGGTACACAAGATATCATGTAAGAGAGGGGAGCGTTAATAGACATTTAATTTAAAAAGTATATATCTATTATTTTGTGTGGTTTGGGTGAATTTCTAACTTACCCATAAGTTAGAAATTTTTCTGGTTAATATCACTTTACATCTCTTCCATCCCTTCTTGAACAAAGTGCCAAAGTGACAGAAAATAAAAGAGAAACTTGTGCGGTTCTAAAACTCCCAAAGCACCTTGTTATAACCAAAATATTCATTTATTTTTGCTGATGAGGTAATTGAATTTTTCTCTCCACTCAACAGGGTGGTGGTGATTGTCCAGAAATGAGTATTGGAGCTATAAAAATTGCCTTGGAAATTTCTCTTCCTGGTTCTTTCATCTATGTTTTCACTGATGCTCGGTCCAAAGATTACCGGCTCACCCATGAGGTGCTGCAACTTATCCAACAGAAACAGTCACAAGTGAGTAAGAATCAACCTCAAATGTTTCTGTCTAAATGCCTGTTCTCTTTGACTGTTTTATGTGTGGTCAATAACCATAATGATAACTATCTGTCCACCTGTATGTTCTTCAATATATATATATCATCTAATTTCAACATTTAAACATGTATGTGATATTTATACATAGCATATGAATGCCTTGTTTTTCAGTATGGAGAAGACACGATTGGGGATTAATTAAGGTACTCGTTACCATCTTTTCCTTATAACTGACAAAACATAGGCCTAACCAGAAAAGGTTTGTATTCCAATGTCCACCTCTGATGTGCAATCATGCCTGAGTCAGAGTTAGTTATTCATTGTATCAGCAATTGCTTCATGACAAACTTTTTAAACACTCAGTGGTCTAAAACAGTAAGCATTCATTTCTCACATGTTCACAGAGCTCAGTTGATCTGGGCCAGGCTTACTCTGTGTCTGGAGGAGAGTGTGGGTTTGGCTTATCTAAGCTTGACTGCCAGAAGACCTGGCTTTGCCTCATAGTTGTCTTATCCTCTTTCTGAGACCAGTAAGTTAGTTTAGGCATGTTCTTATGGCCATGGCAGAAACACCCAAGAACGAATGGAAATCCACAAGCCCTCTTGGGTTTCAGCTTAGAAATTGTAGAATGTCATTTTTGCCTCATGCTATTGGCCAAAGCAAGTCACATGGACAAGCTTAGATTCAAAGATGACAAAACAAGCTTTACCTCTTTTATAAGAGGAAATTCACAATCTTTTGACTGAGTGTGTAGATACAGGGAGGGGTGAGGAATTGAGGCCATTCTGTGATATAGCATAGTCATGGTCTCACTTCTACTGCTTTTAGCCTACACTTCTAAAATATAAATCACTATGTTTCTATCTGGGTTCACTATTAAACAGAGTACAAAGTCAAGAATTATTTTATATATATATATATAAAACATGTTAACGTATTACTGGGCAAGTAGAATATGTGTGTGTATATATATATAAAACATATGCACACATATATTTAAAATATTTATGTGTGTATTGTTTTATATTACATACAATATTATTTTATATTGTGTGTAATATATGATATAAAATAACACAATATATATAATATTTTATATTGTATGTAATATAAAATATATACACACACATATATATTTTTTTATTTCTGGAAACCCTTTATACTGTTGTGGTTTTTTTGTATCATAGGTGGTATTTGTGCTCACTGGAGATTGTGATGACAGGACCCATATTGGATATAAAGTCTATGAAGAAATTGCCTCTACAAGTTCTGGTCAAGTGTTCCATCTGGACAAAAAACAAGTTAATGAGGTCAGTTTAATGAAGTGAGCCTACTTTATTACCAGCTGCCTTATCAAAATCAGTTAGGCTGGCCTAATTGTGATAGATTGGATTTCAAAAACAATTTTAACCAAAAGGTATTACTCCTAGGCCACAGTTCAATAAAGGCATTGAATAATGTGAAGTAATATAGATGTATTTAATGTTAATTTTTACATCATATTACAGCAACAAACTGTTTAATAATAAATGTATTTAAAATCATTTTATTGAAATAGAAAATTTTTGTAGTTGTTGTTCAGTAAGGTCAATTTGTGTTTTTGATGAATAACGTTCCTGTAACTATTAAAATGAGGCTTAACTGGTTACTGAAATAGAATGTGACTTATGTGAGGAATAGCATCATTCTCCCTTTCATCAACTTGTATATCATCTCCTTAGAGTTTTGTGAGGTGCCAGGTGGGAGGTGGTGGTGGTGTGCAGTCGGGGGAAATAGGGTGTTGAGCCAGTATGCTGAGTATGTTATACCTAGTGGACATGATCATTCTCAGCAGAAGTACTATAGAAGAGGCAAGAAGACACATGGCTGGCTAAGCTTTTGAAAGAATATTTGCTCAATGGGACCTGTTTGTGAGCAGTCAGACACCACTTAGAGATTTCCAAAACAGGCTGAGTGTGGTGGCTCATGCCTGTAATCCCGGCATACCTAAGGAAAATTGAATTATATAAAATTGAAATAATATAGTGTCTTAAATGGAGAAGCTAAGCCCTGCAGAGAAACTATAAGCCCTAGAGCCTTTATTAAATGGCATGTGATATAGTTTGGCTGTATACCCCCTCCCTAAGGTCTCATCTTGAACTGTGGTTCCCATAATCCCCACATGTCATGGGAAGACCTCATCAGAAGTGATTAGATTATAGGGCAGGTCCCTCATGGTGTTCTCATGAGAGTGAGTGAGTTCCCACAAGATCTGATGGTTTTATGAGGGGCTTTTCCCCGCTTCCCTCAGCACTTCTCTCTCCTGCCACTGTGTGAAGAAGGATGTGTTTGCTTCCCCTTCTACCATGATTTTAAGTTTCCTGAGGCATCCCAAGCCATGTGGAACTGTAAGTCAGTTACACATCTTTCCTTTATAAATTACCCAGTTTCAGGCAGTTCTTTATAGCTGCATGAGAAAGAACTAACAGCATAATATTATACATAATTTTTATAGTTCTAATGATTTTTAATAATTATGACAATTACCAAATAATTTGTAAGAATAATAATTTATAAAAATTTGGTGTAAATTGCAGAAAATTTTGTAAATATGGACATATTACAGAAACTTAACCCACTGGCTTGTTGATAGTGTTTCTCTCCTTGATCATCAACTGATATTCTAATCTTTAAATTTAGCTTTAGCAGAATAGCACTAGAGAGAAGTATTGCTAAAGTCGTCCATTTTTATAAACTAGAGTTTGATGCCAACAGGGCTGAGCTTTTATTTATTTGTCCGTCATAGCAATTCTAACCCCCTTGCCAGTTGGTGCAAGAAAGGATGTCTCATTTACTTTGGGCTAATGAGACCAAAGAAACTTTAGCTAGGAGTATCTTGGATTAAGTCAATAATCAAACACATCCTACTGCTAAACCTCCAGAGTTCAGGAAATTTTCTTTTTGTTCAAGCCAATTTGAGTTGAGTATTCAGTTACCTTAAAGTAAACGCATTCTAAATGATAAAGCTTCTATATTTCTTTGTAACATGGGCCCTGTGAGTCCCAGTTTCCTTGTTTGTAAAATGGAGAAAATAGAATTATCCTTTTCAGAAATTTCCTCTTAGTTTAAGTGAGATAATGCACTTAAATGTTCCATACACAGTCTGACACAAAGTAGTGCCCAATAAATATTAACTAGTGTTATTATAACACTGGTAGTGTTCATATTATGCTTTTAAAGTGGGGAAAATTGTGCCATGATGTTTGTTAGAAATTAGATGTCTGATTGTTACTGGGAAATAAATCTGAGTACGAGAATCCAGTAAGAGGCTGGACAGTTTTCTTTTTCATTGTGTGTTAGAAAAAATACTGTGAAGCACCTACTGGAACTGTGTAAGTCAATGTATTCCTTAAAGAAAGCCATCACCCTGGAATATTTTGTCAATAGGAAGCATTGTGACAGTGTTAAAATTGGATTTGCAAAATTTTTGGCATGTAATTTAGTCATTTCTTTTTTCTCGCTGTTCCAAATTATTCTATTATGTAAACATTACGAACTCTAGGGAAAATAGATGCTATACTGGTATCTTCACATTTAATAGACACAAGAACTGCCGGGTAGTCACACATGCACTGAGTCCTTTCATTTTACTCAAGAGTTTTCATCTACTCTTTCTAAAGGAAACTGTGGTGTTGTATTTTACCCTCTTAACCTATTTAATTTGTTTCTTAACCTGGGATATAGTTTGTATTAACTCTCTCGAGCTACAGTGAAGTTGTTGTTGTTGTTTACAGAAAACAATGATTAAGTAGAAAATCTAGGTAGCTTTCATCTTTATTTAACATAAAAGGGAAACCAAAGTGAAGAAATTATTGGGCCATCATCAGTGGTCTATAAATCACTGTATGGTATTACATTTTGGAAATGCAATTTAAAATACATCTCAAGGATGTCCTTAATTCACCTTTGAATACAGACAAGGAACTAAACTATTGCAGTGTTACTCCTTTATTTATTTATATGCTGGGTGAGTTGTCAGTTGATTTAATTAATGCTTCCTTTGGCTGTAAGAAAAAATCCAAGTGGGAATTCTGAAAGTTTCTCACAGATGCTGTATCCTTGTGTCAAAGAAGTGAACACAAAAAGATCACTGTTAATTAGATAATTCACTTACCCTCAGCTTCCCTATCCTTTTCCCATCTCCCCCAACTCATGTCCTATAACATTCCTTTCCCTTGAAAAAAAAACTTACCAGCCTGGTGTATTGGTCCGATTCCAATAGGTGTTAACATAACAATAAAAACATTTCTTTTTTTATTTTTTAAATTTCTGTGGGTACATAGTAGGTGTATATATTTGTGGGTAAATGAGATGTTTTGATACAGGCATGCAATGTGAAATAAGCACATTATGGAGAGTGGGGTATCCATCCTCTCAAGCATGTATCTTTGAGTTACAAGCAACCCAGTTACACTCTAAGTTATTTTGATATGTACAATTAAGCAATAAATAGCATTTCAATAAATAATTATGTCTATAATTATCTATTACAGAGGCAGGGTATCAGTAACTGAAGCTCTGTAACGATGGGACCAGGGGAATACATACCCAACCCCTTCCAATTTCCTGGTGCCTTTCATTTCCCCAAATCCAACTGGAAGCTAGGGAACCAAGGAACCCTGTTGAGGTGATCCATAAAAATCAGCATACCAGGGTGCAAAGTAGGAAGGAAAAGATTGTTAGAGAATAGAGCTGGAGGGGCAAGAAGAAAACATTCAGCACAAGCAGTGTTGCGTGGTAGTTAAGACTAACACTCTGGGTCCATGGCTCGTATCCCAGCCACGGGACCTTAGATGTTTTCGGTATGTCAGTTTCCTTATCTTTAAAATGGAGAGAATGATAGCACCTACCTCATAGGTTGCTGAGTTTAGAACACATCAATAAATATTAACTGCTATTATTTTTATTTAGTGATACATGCTAGTCAAAATATTCTAGCGACCTTTTTTTGGTTTTCTAATAGAAAGAGCAGAGTTGAGCTTACTAGTATTTCAAAGGAAGTAACCTAAACCCAGGAAAATAAAGTGACAATTTTGCAACACATCCATGAAAAATCCAAATCCTGGTAACGAAAAGCCTCATAGATTAGAGATTACTGGATTTATTTCTCTTGCTAGTTTTTTCCCCTAAGTTCAATACTTACATTAGAAAAAACTCTAAACTTTGCTGGAGTATGAATTTGGCAAAGCCTCTTCCTGCTATTTTGGCTAATGGCCATTTAGGATTAGACTTTAGACCACGAGCTTTCTGCATATGGACTCAATGGGGTTTCGGACAATCAGTGCTCTAAAGCGAGATATCTGCCATTTTGTTTTTCCCCATTCCCCAGTTTCACTCCAGAAATTATTTCAAAAACCAAACCTGCTGACCTAGAAAATAGGTAGAAACGGTGTTTCCTCTGAAATTTGAAAATGTATCAGGGGCAACTATAATGTAATGTTCTAGAGAGCTACAGGAAATGTGTGAAAACAATGTATAAATGTTTCCACTTATTCCTCCTTTGAATTCACCTGCGGAAAATGGAGTGGACATTCAGAGCCAATTCTTTAAGATAAATATATTTTATTTACAAAAAAGGAATGCGTACCTGAACCTTAGTTTCAGTGGAATGCTTTCTTTCTCTTTCTTTGTGTTAAGATTGACATGTTATGCGTTTATGTGCTAGGAATGCTAACGTTCCAGTCACATAGTTACCTTTTCACTCCCAGGAAACTGGGAGTGCTTATAGGTCACGAATATGCTTAAATGAAGCCATGTGTACTTTATGTTTCCATTTGTTTAGATAAAACAAAAATGAAGTTCTTAATTTACTGCTTAAAAAATTGTCTATTGTCTGTAGGCTTCTGAACATGTGAACAGTTTTTTGTAGTGACATTTAATGAATGTCACTACAAAAAACATAACAATAAAAACATAGTACATAGTACTTGGGGAAGAGGATGGATGGAGATGACTGTTCTCAACAGAATGTCATTTAGAAAAAATACACCAAAAGTCAAGCAGAGCTCTCCTGCAGTCTGAAACGGCAGGGGATGGTACCAGATACGGGATGGGAAGTGGGGAATACATGGTTTAAAAGGATAAGCCCTGCAAAGTAAGAGCGCCTATCATTCATTTCATGATTTTTTTTATATGGGCTCTGGGGACTGTTTGAAACACTAGTTATGAACTGCAACAATACATTCTGTAATGTGCAATGGGATTATCTCTACACAACAGAACTCATTGCCTGTGAAATGTAAGTTTCAGTATAAAAGTGTTATCCCATAAGACATTCATGGTATCTGATCCCTAATATAAAATTGAGAAAACAGAATGGCTATCACTCATTAAAGCTTCTTCCTAAAATACCAAAAAAAGCACAGAAGACCTGTCTCAAAGGAGAAAGCAGCTTATATAAATACTTCAAGGAATATTTCTTAGAAAAGAAAATAAAGAAATGTTACTTAAGAGTAAACACTAGCCGATAAGTTGCATGCTTTCAACAGGACCAAAACAAACAGAAAAAAGAAATAAACCTATTTATTTAGCTGACTCTATTTTGATTAGAAGCTAAACAAAATATCAAGTTTGACTGTGAGATGTTACAGCAAACTGAATCAATTACTTGCATCGCTAATTACGGATTTGTAAAAGTCTTAACTACCAAAAAGTTACTGTGTCATCCTCAAAGTCTTTGAAAAACCATTCAAAATCCACACTGTCTTAAAAGAGATTACCTATTCTCCCCATTTGGTCTTTATTTTTACTGGAGTTGCAGTGGAAACTAAAGATTTGAATTGAGAAAAATGGTCCCAAATGCTTGATATTTAAAACTGAGACAACTAGTTAGCCGTTGAAATTGCTGACCATCATATCTTGAAGAGTTTGTTCATTGGGAATTGCAAAGGAACAAAGGGAACATGAAAAAAATCAGCAATGATGAGACAAAATTCTATTGAGCAGTTTTCACACAGCCTCAACAATTTGGATATTTCCTTTTATATTGTATATATTTAAGATATTCCTTTTTAAGCTTTATTTGTTAAATAGCACCTATGATTGAATAATAAGCAACTAACTCTCACAGAAAGTGGAAAAATGCAAAAGGTTTTTTACTACATCTTTTCTGCAGTACAAGAATTGCCTCCTGCCCTTGCATTTATATAACTGAGGGGGAAACACACTAGTATTTTTTCTTTAATAATGATAATTGAATAATTTCGGTCAAGGTACTTGGCTGTTGTTAATCTCCAGACATAGAAGTTCTTATATAATTGTCTAATTTACTTTTCATAATTACCTACCCAGAAACTCCATTACATAATTACTATTCATCTGAAAGAAAAAGATAACTTTTGTACTAAACACAGCAGGTACATATTATTTTTAAGTAGAAAAGCCTTGGCTAGTATCTCTAGCAGAAATAATTGTATCAATTAAAGGTAGTTTAAACCTTTGAAGAAAGACATATGAATATTGTTTTTTGAAAAAGCAGTTTAAACCATTTAGTATACAAAGTATGAAGAAAACTGAAGATCTTTTAAATATTTCTGTGTATTATGAACCAATACTTGACTTTGAAAACAGTGAGCTTATCTAATGAAGCAGTAAGCAGTTCCATGAAAATATTAAGTTGCAAATGCCATTTAAATGCCAAACATTCATCATGAGTTATCATTGCTTGCATTCAGTTCGGCCTAAAAATATTCATCAAGGACCATCTAGTTTTGGCTTCTTGTTCTGCAATAGCAAAGAGGAGATGAAAGAGTTAAGAGTCAAATTAAGGGAAGCTTTATTTGAGAAATTTCCTTATGACCCAGGATAAATAAATGGAAACAGAGTCCATGCTTCATATATTTTCCAGGTTTCCTTATGCATTCTAAGAGTGAATTGACTGTAATAGGGTTATAAAAGCAAAATCTTTTGAGAGATGGTATGAGCTACTTTTGAGAGCTCCCTTGTAATATTTTGGTCATGATTTGGCTTTGTGACAAAAATTACAAATGGCTTTCTCTTTCTTGCTACAGGCCCCAGAAGAAAAATGTACTTTAAAGTCATATGCCACATAATTTAAACAGCTTTGGTATAAGTGATTGAGTGAAGAGAAAGGAAAAAAAACTTTCAGAATTTTATTTATAATTTTAAATGGAAACAATTTATTTACTTTAATACTTCTTTTTATTATGAACTTAGGAAAAAGACACATGGTATAGTTAAGCCATTTAAAATTTGAATATGAATATCTGTGAAAAGGAAGAAAGTTTTCAGGAACTAGTGAATGCATTTGTAAAAATTTGGCCATTATTCAAATAATAGTTATTAAATTAACAAATTAACTCAATAATATTGTAATGAATACAATAAATTTAAATAAAAGTTAATAAAAACAAGTAAAATTATTAAATTGAACAATGTTTCTTAAAAGTCTATGTCTAGTAAGATTGCAGTTTTAAAAAATATATTCATTTACATTTATATATGTCTATTTATAGAAAAATGAAAGAGTCGTACCTAAAAATGTTGGTAATGGCAATCACTGGATAGTAAGATTATAGATAATTTTAATATTTTTTCTTTTATGTCTTTTCTTATTGTTTAATGAGTAGGTATTGTTTTTAAGATAAAGAAAAATAGTGAAGCCATTGCCACTAGCAAAAATATTTCAAACACACCTCATAGACTCATGTTACAGGTTTAGAAGCAAGACTCTATGCTATGAGCTGTGAGGATTTAAGAACAAATCAGACATAGATATGGTGTCTCAAGATGCCAGACTTTGGAATCTCTGAGGAGACAGATCAAGTCTTGCCTGTCCAGAATCAAAATTATGAACGAAATTCTACCTTCTGCTTTGCTTCTTCCTTAAGTACAGGCTTTCTCTTCTTCACTCAGTTGGAACTAACTGTTCACTTCATATATTACAATGACTGTTGCCCCAGTCCTCATTTCCTTGTGTAAAATTTGATACTATTGATCACTTTGCTTTTTTGCAACCCTTTGGGCCTGAGCATCTGTGATATGGTGTTCTCCCCTGACAGATCTCTATTCCTTCTCTGTGTCCTTTACTGATACTTCCTACTCCTCTTATCCCAAATGTGCTTCCCAACTTTGGCTAGCTTCTATCCTTATTCTATCCCTTATATAAAGATTCAGTTATTTCTTTTTTTCTGGTCATAACTCCTTTCCTCAAGTCATTTAGTTATCTACTTAAATGTCGCTCCTGATAACTTAAAAGATAGTAAAAAGAACATCCCTAATTTTCTGTTCTGTTTCCATTACCCTACTTTATTTTTAAATTATTTTTTATAGATTAAGGGGGCACATGTATAAGTTTATTACCTGGATATATTGCATAATGGTGAGGTCTGGGTTTCTCGTGTACCCAACACCCAAATAGTGAACATACACCCAGTTGGTAATTTTTCAACCCTTGCCATCACCCTCCCCATGTTTGTAGTCCTCAGTGTATTATTCCCATCAGTATGTTCATGTACACCTATTGTTTAGGTCCCACTTACAAGTGGGAACATGCAGTATTTAATTTTCTGTTTCTGAGTTATTTACCTTAAAATAATGGCCTCCAGCTCTCTCTACATTGCTGCGGATGACATGAGTTCACTGTTTTTTATGGCTGAATAGTATTCTATATGTGTATGTATATATACACACCACATTTTCTTTATTCAGTATTCAATGATGAACACTTTGGTTTATTGCATGACTTTGCTGTTTTTGATAGTGCTATGATAAACATAGAAGTGCAGGTGTCTTTTTGATATAACAATCTTTTTTCCTTTGGGTAGATATCCAGTAGTGGGTTTGCTGTATCAAATGGTAGTACTACTTTTAGTTCTTTGTAGTATTTCCATATTGTTTTTTTGTAGAGGTTGCACTAATTTACATTCCCACCAACAGTTTGTAAGCATTCTCTTTTCTCTGCATCTTTGCTAACATCTGCTATTTTTTGACTTTTTAATAATAGCCATTCTGACTGGTGAGAAATGGTATCTCATTTTGGTTTTAGTTCATGTTTCTCTGATAATTAGTGATGATGAACTTTTTTTTCATATTTGTTGGTCTCTTGTATATCTTTGGAGAAATATCTGTTCATATTCTTTGTCCATATTATAATGTGCCCACTTTTTTTTTTTCTTGTTGTTTTATTTCTAGATTCTGGATGTTAGTCCTTTGTCAGATATATCATATGCAAATACTTTTACCCTTTCTATTGGTTTTCTGTTTTATTCCACTGGTTATTTCTTTTGCTCTGCAGAAGGTATTTTGTTTAATTAAGTCCCATTTACCTGTTTTTGGGTTTTTACATTTGCTTTTGAGGTCTTATTCATAAATTGTTTGCCTAGATCAAGGTCTAGATGAGGTTTTCCTAAGTTTTCTTCTAGAATTTGTATAGTTTCAGGTCTTACTTTTAAATATTTAACCCATCTTGGGTTGATTTTTGTATATTGTAAGAGATACAAAGGGTCTAATTTCATTTTTCTGCATATGGCTATCTAATTTTCCTAGGCCTATTTATTAAATAGAGTGTCCTCTCTCCATTGTATATTTTTGTTGACTTTGTTGAAATTGGTTGTGGCTATGTGGCTTAATTTCTGGGTTCTCTATTCTGTTTCATTGATCTTTGTTTCTGTTTTTCGTTTGATTGTTTGGTTTTTTTTTAATTTTATTTTTTATTGCATTTTAGGTTTTAGGGTACATGTGAAGAACATGCAATATTGTTGCATAGGTACACATGTGGCAGTGTGGTTTGTTGGCTTCCTCCCCTTCACCTATATCTGGCATTTCTCCCCATGCTATCTCCCCCGAACTCCCCACCCCCCACTGTCCCTCCTCTGTTTCCCCCCAACAGACCCCAGCGTATAGTGCTCCCCTCCCTGTGTCCATGTGTTCTCATTGTTCAACACCCGCCTATGAGTGAGAACATGCGGTGTTTGATTTTGTGTTCTTGTGTCAGGTTGCTGAGAATGATGGTTTCCAGTTTCATCCATGTCCCTACAAAGGACACAAACTCATCGTTTTTGATGGCTGCATAATATTCCATGGTGTATATGTGCCACATTTTCCCTGTCCAGTCTATCATCGATGGGCATTTGGGTTGGTTCCAGGTCTTTGCTATTGTAAA
>CAUYQU010066318.1:0-34300 GCA_963574635.1 Cheracebus regulus | reverse complement strand
ACTAAAAAGGCACCCAGTCCCGTATACTCTGCACTGAGAAGCACCACACCGGAGCGCCGGCAAAACAGCCGCGCCAGCCAAAAGAGTCACGCTGGCGACCCGTGTGGCTCCTTCCCTGGGAATCTCCCACTTTGTGGGCATCAAAAATTCGTCTGCAATTGCAGCGTCCACTCACTCTCTGCGCCTTCACTGGGAGCTACAATCCTGAGCTGCTGCTACGTGGCCATCTTGGATCTCTCTCCACCCGGTGATGAAGTTTTTTCGGTTTCTTAGTTTTCCTTTGGCGGATGCCCGTTCCCCACAGAGCCGGACCTTCCCAGGTTCGCTGTGCTTGCTGTGAAACTCTCAGTCCTCAGTGCTTCCAATTGCTGTTTTCCTTTTGGGGATGGGACCAGCCGAGCCCATCCATCCGTATACTCCGCACCGAGAAGCGCCGCGCTGGGGCACCGGCTAAACAGCGGCGCCGGCCAAAAGAGTCGTGCTGGCGACCTGTGTGGCTCCTCTGCCGGGAATCTCCCGGTCTGTGGGCAACAAAAATTCGTCGGAAAGTGCGGCGTCGACTCATTCTCTGCACTTTCACTGGGAGCTACATTCCTGAGCTGTTGCTAATCGGCCATCTTGGCTCTCTCTTTAATAGTGCCTTTCTTTAAGGCAGGGACTTTATGGTGTTTCTTAGCAGGGTGCCGGGCCCATTTTGGATAGTTTGTAAATGTTGAACTGAACTGAACAGAGCAGTGAGGAGCCACTGCAGTAGCTCCAATGAGCTGATCAGTTATTACTCAAATTGCTAAAATGCTATTGATTTACTTTCCTATGTAATTCATTCATTGAATCGTGGCACACATGGTATATGTAAGATCTGTGCTTGGTGCTGCAGCTGTGGTCGATATGATAAAATGAACTATGTGTAGCTTACTTTGAATTACTAACAGGAATAGCTCAAATGCTACTATTAAATTTAATAAATTTGTAATTTGTTAAAAATATGTATTTGTAATTTATATTTACAAAATAAATTTGTAAGTATAATTGTCTTAAGCCTTCATTCCTTTGCTTATACACACACTCCTGATTTTCCCTCATGGTTGAATTATTTCACATCCTTTTGAAAGTGTTTTCTGACCGTCAGGTGTCTTTGACCTGCGTTCCCTTGGCATTCTGTGCTTACCTCTTTTGAAGAACTTTAACATAGAGTATTACGATCACTTAATTACCTACCAGTCTCACTAGAGTGAGAGCAGCCTAAAGGCAGGATTCTTACCTCTATTTTCAGTACCAACTTTCAGACCTAGTATGTAATGAGCATTCAATAGTATTTTTATTATTTTAAGACAATTTTCTTGAGCCCTGAGAGATAAAAGGAGAGCATAGAAGAAAGACTTTAATTAGGAGGGGACAGGAAAGGTTAAATATGACAGATGACTGATTTCATGGGGTAAAAAAATGACTTGGTGTTGTTACTTGCTTGTATAAATGTGTTGACTAAACTTCATAAAGAAAGTGAGTAGATTGAGCACTTCAGAGGTCAGCGTACCGCAGAGGTGAAAAATAAACCCGTCCATCTGTGTATACACAGGCACATGGGTTTTCCCCAGACATTACTGAGCCTCCGGCCAGCAAGTGTCTGACTGCACTGAAACACACAAAAACCTAAAAAACAAAAACCCACACGAGTCATCAGCTTGGGTAAGGATGCCATATGGCGTTTTGACTCAACCATGATTCAGCTCAACTTTGTTGAGAGAGAACATCAATTAAATTGCACTATAAAAAGCCCATTTTAGAGTGTGATGGCAATTTCCTTTATTTTTACCTATGCCACGAGCTGGAATACTACATGGAATTGTTTGGTAAGGTGTTCTGACTCAGCTTCAAAATACAGAAGTGGTCAGTGTGAGCCACCTCTTACATTCAGTTATCTTAAATGCATCAAGAAGATGGGAAAGAGTTTGAGCCAGCCAATGAAAATAAGTAAAGTTAGGATTGTGACCACCAGTACCCTCAGAGCAGTGTCTCAGCTCTTTCATTCTTCCAGTCTTTTTTAGTGGTCACTGGACGCAACAGCTTGGTCACTGGACTGTGAGCAAGGACACTCCAAAGCAAAGGAACTTTGGGACTACCACTAGGCTGAGCTGGGCCCTCTGATGGCCACAAGCTTAGAGAAGTTATATTAGATTAACAGGATAATCCATAAGTCAGGGATGCTCTCTCAGAGCTATTGAAGAGTTTGTTTGTGTACTGCTTAGAACAGTGCCTGGCACCTAATAGACACAGTCGAAAGTGTTATCGTTGTTGGTGTCATTGTCATCATCATCAATGAGAATATTATAAAACTATCCAAAGACATTTAAAAAGACTTAAATGGTAAGATACAACTTTGTATTATAGGAAACCTCAAAGACGTCAATACTTCCCAGATTGACCTATGGATTCAATGCTATTCAAAATAAAATTGCAGCAGAGTTTTTGCTAGAAATTCACAAACTGATTTTTAAAGTTATTTGAGAAACTCCTAAAATTTCGCTTACTCTCTGAACTCTCATCCCTTTAAATTTTTTTTTTTTTTTTTTTTCCTGAGGTAGAACCTCACTGTGTCACCCAGGCTGGAGGGCAGAGTACAGTGGTGCTGTCACCATGCCACCATGCCCTGCTAATTAATTTTTTTTTTTTTGTAGAGTTTAGGTCTCGTTGTGTTTCCCAGGCTGATTTTGAACTCCTGGGCTCAAGTGATTCTCTTGTCGCAGCCTCCCATAGTGTTGGGATTACAGGTGTGAGCCACTGTGCCTGGCACCCTTTAAGGTTTTTTACATGAATCCTTTTCTGACTCCCCAGTTCTTAAGATTCTTCTTTGTGCCCTCAGCAAAATTCCCTGCATCCTGAACTCTTCTGTAAACACCCGTTTTCATCTTCTTGATCTAAATGACATATGGCTCACTTCTGAGGACATGCCTTTCCCAGAGTTCTTGAAAGTGGGAGACTGTTTTCTCCCCTGCACCCAGTATTCTGTTTGGCTCAGAGGTGTGGTAGTTCTCCTTGGCATTGCTGCTTTCAGACCTTTTTTCCTCCATAGGGCCCTCCAACGCTTTATCTCTTGACATCAGAGTATCACTGGTTTAATCACTTTTGTAGTTAAAAGAGATCTGTAGGTCAGTCTGCCTCATTCCTTGAAGAGTTTAGCTCTGGTTCACTTCTTTTCACTCTATTACGTCTCCTGTCTTAAATCTTAGTGATTTCATTATTTATGTAGATCGTCCTTTCATTATCCTGGCCTTGAATTGCTTTGACTTTCTCTCCTTCGGTGAGCTTGACCTCCATCCCATCTCAGCCACATATTGCCATACCTTACTTAGGCCTTATCCGTAACCATAGCCGCCTTTCTCCACAATTTCAAGAGTTCCACTCCCTGTTTTATCTTCTCTTTAGGGCCCCTGCTTCTTCAAAGCTTTTTTTTTTCTGAGACGGAGTTTCGCTCTGTCGCCCAGGCTGGAGTGCAGTGGTACGATCTTGGGTCACTGCAACCCCTGCCTCCCAGGTTCAGGCAAGTCTCCTGCCTCAGCTTCCCACGAAGCTGGGATTACAGGTGTGCGCCACCACACCCAGCTAATTTTTTATTTTCCATAGAGACAGGGTTTCACCATATTGGCCAGGCTGATCTCAAACTCCTGACCTCTGATGATCTACCTGCCTTGGCCTCCTCGAGTGCTGGGATTACAGGTGTGAGACACTGCGCCTGGCTGCTCCATCAAGTCTTTAACCTCACCAGGACCTACAGTCTTTTGACCCTGCTTCCTATTTACTACCCCTTTTGTTCTTTATTCCCCTTCTTTGTGTTCACATTGCCATCTTGATCTGGCTTAGATTCATGGATGAGTAATGAGAGCATTTTCTTGTATACATCCTCAACTCCCCTGCCTCCTCTCTAAACTTTTTTATGCTTGCCTGGTAAAACTCCAGCTCTGTTTAAATCCAACTTGCTGTTTCCCTCCTGCCAGTACCCAAATAGCTGAAGAAGGCGAGAGAAAAGCGTACAGCCACGCAGACTGCTCTCACTTTGAATTGCTAATCACTACCTAAGGTGGCCCTTAGCGACCTGTCAGTCCTGCTGTTTTCTCTAGTAGTCCCTTGACTCTCCTGCCCCCCTAGTCAGATATTTCATGCCACGTTCTCTTCAAACCTCCATCCCCTCTCACCCTCACTCTCCGCTTTCTGTTTACTGAGAAAATAGGAGCAACTGGAAGATAATTTCCAGGAATTCTTGTCACCCTCTCTGCCCACCTACTTGTATCTGTGCCATCATCTGCCTTTGCTTCTGTTCCTGTGGATGAGCGGTCTTGCTCTGAATGTGTGTTCCCCGTAGGTTTGCACTAAATTCCACTCGCTTTTGCACAGAGCTCCAGCAGTCTTCTTTTTTCCCCCTTTTAAAAAATCATCAGTTTTACCCTTTCTATGGGATTGCACTCATCAGTTATAATCTGCTGTTAATTTTTCCCATCCTAAGAAAAATCTCTTGCTCCATTTCCCTGAGTGATAATCCTTCCCAGATCTCAGAACTCCGTCCTCAGGCCTCTTCTCTTTTCTGCCTATATTTACTCTCACAGTATTCTCACTCAGTCTTGTGGCTTTAATAACTTAGATTTGCTGGTGACTAACATTTTTCTCTAGCTGAACTTTTTTTTGTTTGAGACAGGGTCTTGCTCTGTCACCCAAGCTGGAGTGCAGTGGCACAAGTATCACTCACTGCAGCCTTGACCTCCTAGGCTCAAGCAGTTCTCCTGCCCCAGCCACCCTTGTAGCTGGAACTACAGGCACGCACCACCACACCCAAGTAATTTAAAAAAATTTTTTTTGTAGATACGGGGTCTTAACATGTTGCCCAGGCTGGTCTTGAACTTCTGGGCTCAAGTGATCTTCCTGCCTTGGCCTCCCAAAGTGCTGGGATTACAGACATGAGCCACCGCCTCTGGCTTAGCGAGACTTTTCTCCTGAATGCTAGGCTTGTTTATTCACCTGACTACACGTTCTCCTTGTATTTCTCCTGATCCTCTCATCCATCAGATATCCTCAGATTAGTCTTTGTTTCTGTAAACAATTAAATACATCTTTCAATTTATGTCTCAGGCTAAAGTTTTAGGGTCATCCTTCACTCCCCTTTTTTAGACACCCCTCATAAGAATCCAGCACGAAGTCCTGGATGGGACTTCATGGTTGGCTCTATCTTTAGAATACCCAGACTCTTCTATTTACCATACCTGCTGCTTTCCCTCTGCTCTAAAAACAGCCTCCTAACTGGTTTCCTGCTATTTTCTCTTTCTCCCTTAAGATTGATTCTTTACAGAGCAGCCAAAGGGATCCTTTTAACGTATAAGGCAGATGCTGTCACCCCTCTGCTCAGAACCTCCCATGGGCCAGGCGTGGTGGCTCACACCTGTAATCTCAGCACTTTGGAAGGCCAAGGCAGGCTGATCCCTTGAGGCCAGGAGTTTGAGAGCAGCCTGGCCAACATGGTGAAAACCCATCTCTACTAAAAATACAAAAATTTGCTGGGCATGGTGGCACATGCCTGTAATCTCAGCTACTTGGGAGGCTGAGGCAGGAGAATTGCTTGAACCTGGGAGGCGGAGGTTGCAGTGAGCTGAGATCCTGCCACTGTACTCCAGCCTGGGCTACAGAGTAGCAAGACTGTCTCAAAAAGTGAGAAAAAGAACTTTCCATGGTTTCACACCAGGATAAAAGCCAGCGTTTTTGCACGGCCTCCTTTGCCTGTGCAGGGGGCTCCGTTTTCTCTCTCTGAGTGGCACTGCTCTTTTGTTCTCTCACTGGGGTTCATCCAGGCCAGCCCTGACCCCCCTGTGGCGTGCTGTGTATGCTGTTGCCTCTAGTCCAAGCTCTTCTCCCAGGAAGATGCATAGTTGGCTCCCTCACCTTTGAATCTGTGCACAAGTACTACTTTTAAAATACAGTTTATCCCTGGTGGTCTAGTGGTTAGGAAAAAAGAAAGAAAATACGGTTTAAATAATGTCTTAAATACAGCATCTTTCTCTAAGAATATAAAGACATTCTCCATGTATTTTCTTCCAAAGCCTTGCAATTTTGTATTCCATATATTCCTAAATCCATCTGGTGTTATTTTTTGGGTAGTTGTAAGTAAGGATCCAATTCAGTTTTTTTCCTTGTAGATTAGCAGTTGTTACAGCACCTCTTAGAACACAGTCCGTCTTCCCCAGGAGGTCTTGAATGCTATTGATAAATGCCATGTATCAAGTTACCACATATGCACAGTTCTGTTCCTGGGTGCTCTCTTCTATTCCAGTGATTGATTTTCTGCCTCTGAGCTAATTTCACCTTTTTTAAGCTTCTCTTTCTTTCCAAGTATTTTTACTTTTTTTTTTTTTTTTTTTTTAATAAAAACGGGGTTTCACCATGATGGCCAGGCTGGTCTTGAACTCCTGACCTCAGGTGATCCACCCACCTCAGCCTCCTGAAGTGCTAAGATTACAGGCGTGAGCCACCACGTCCAACCCTTTTCATGTATTTTTAGAGACAAGGTCTTGCTGTGTCACCCATTCCAGAGTGCAGTGTTGTGATCGTAGCTCACTACAGCCTTGAACTGGTGGATTCAAGCAGTCCTCCTGCATCAGGCTCTCGAGTAGCTGGGACTGTGTGTGTGAGACACAGATCACTAAGCCCAGCTAATTAAAACAAGTTTTTTTTTTGTAGAGATGGGGTCTTGCTATGTTAGGCAGGTCTTGAACTCCTGGCTTCTGCCTCCCAAAGCACTGGGATTATAGACATGAACCACTGCGCCTGGGCTTCTTAGTTCCTTTCATTTAACACAGTGCATTTGTTCTGATGAGAGATGGATTTTGAATGTGATGAGGACAGTGGGAAAGAGGAAGCATGTGGTTTTTGGGGAGTGGGGAGAGGACTGGTATGTTTGAAACCCTTTAAAGCAGGGGTTGCCAAACCATGGCCAGATCTGGCCCACTACCTGTTTTTTTTATGACCCATGGGGAGTTAAGAATGGTTTTTTACGTTTTTAAATGGTTGGAGAGATAATAAAATTTCATGACACATGACAATTATATGAATTTTAAATTTTGGTTTCCACAGAGTTCCGTTAGAGCCCAGCCATGTTCACTGGTTTAGGTGCTGCCTGTGGCTGGTTTTGTGCACCAGGGAATTGAGAGTGTGGCAGATGCTGTTTGGCCATTAAAGCTTGAAATATTGACTCTCTGACCCTTTACAGAATAAGTTTGTGACTCTGCAAAATGGATTGGTCTGGGTTGTCAGGAACCGCTTCAGAATCCTGGTTGTGACAGAAGAGGAGAGAAGAGTATAAAAAGAATCTATGTTCCATGCAGATTCCAAAATTTTGCCGTAGGCTGTTTGTGGCAGGAGATACAAATGTTTTTATTTTCTGTTTTTGTTCAATCCTGCCCAGTCAAATCAGCAAGATTTATGGTTCTAAGTAACAATCAGTGATTGTTATTTTAATCTCTGAACTTGTATTTTAATAGTTTTTCTCACTGGCAGTTGTTAAACTACTCTAAACCACATATGCCAGTTTTTAAGTAAATCTAAGGTATTAGAATAAATCTTTTAACAAGTAGGAAGGTCTTAGTTGTGGCATTACAATGACTAGCATGTAGCTTTCTTTTTCAGTAGGAGGTCCCACCTGATAATTTAACTGTAAAATGTGTATACGTACAGTATATTAGACCTATCTAACCTGTTACGTATAATTACAGGTAGTATTCTTTTAATTTTTCTCAAATAGGACTTGCCAAGATTAAACTCTACAGATCTGTTCAGACTTGAAGGAAATGAAATTCTATCTTTTGTATAATTCAAAGGATTTTTTTTGGTTCTGTAATGTAACATTTCATCTATACATTGTCTTCAGGGTATGCATTCCTTTCTAATAGGAATGTCTAACGGTTGAATTTTAATTGTCCTTGTAAGTACTTTCTGTCTTCTGTGAATGAAGTAGTTAAGCTTTTTAAAGTCTCTTTGAATATTTTTTGTTAGTTTGATTAAAGCAGAAATGACAGCAGTTATTATTAATAACATTTGTGATACTGCAGTATTGGTCTTTACTATTTCATTGTCGTTAATCATTACACATATTTAACTGCATTGTCTTACAGTGAACATAGATTTTTGCAGACAAGACACTAAGACTACTCTGGATCTGTAATACCAAATAGTTTTCTTTCAAGGCTGTAGAGAAGGTAAAAATGTATAGAAGAGTTAAATGCTTTCATAGTATTTACTGTTATTGAATAAAAGCTTTTTTGTCCTCACCTGATGAAAGTTGTTAATGTATATTGTGTAAAACTATGGTGAATAGAAGCTATAGCTACTTATTCTTTGACTCTAGAGGAACAGTTTTTTACTACCACCTTTTATAAAAGGAAACAGACATCTAAAACATGTTCTTTGCTCTTAAGACATTTAAAATACTCTTAATTGGGTTACAACTCCTTCCAGACCTGCAAGCTTATCCACTGCATCATTTAAAGGGGAAGGAGAAATTCACTGTTTGCTTAATAGCAATCATAAAATATCTACATAATATTCACATCTAGTTTCCAAGTTGAGGTTATATAGATTTCTTAATAGGCAAGGGAGAGTTGAGCTGATGCCTCAGTTTCCCCTTCTTTCAGTTGCTGACTCAAAGAGCACTGATTTCAGTGCTCATGTCAGGCCTGATGCCTGTGTTTGAGCACAGGCTCAGTGCTTGGATTACATAGCAAGGTGGTGGTACAGTCAGGGGCCACTCTGAGTGTGCGAACAGTCTCCTCACTGTTTAAAACTTGAACAAATTCAATGAGTGGGTGCCAATTCTGGGCCCTAGAGATAGAGAAAAGAATAAAAGATAGTCTCTATTTTTCAAGGACTTACAATCTAGCTGGGGGGATAGGATAAGTAAATATTATCTGATGTGGACAGGTTATTCGAGTCTTATGAACAGTGCTCCAGGGAAGCATAGAGGGAGCCGCTTTGTGTGGAAAAAGGAGGCTGTGAGTTTTCCAAAGGTTTAAAAGGAGATGCAAGTTTCTCCCAGGAAGAGGATTGGGAGGTTTAGAGAGGACTTTCTTTGGGTGGTGGGATATGTTTGAGCAAAGACCAAAGATTGGCGGTATCGGAGTTTTCAGGAATCCATGGTGTACAACCTGGGGAGAGCATATGACAGTGATCACAACTCCACATTAGTTTTCCTTTATACCACAGACATGAATTATTGTGTGCCAGCCAAATGGATGCTGTCATGATTACTCTTTAGTCACTATTAATAGTTATTTGGATTTCAGGAATCTTTTGGTTGGCCTTAGTTCAGTTAAAAGCTTTCCATTTGGTTAAAATTATTATAAAGGCATGGTGCATATATAACAAATTCACATGTAGCATTGGGAATTATTCACAACATAATTCATGAACTTAGTATTTATTCTGTGGTTGGGATATCATTTTTCCAGTTTTCTTTAAGAATATTGCTTTTCTTCTATCTTTTTTAGTCTGCACCATGGTTTGATTCCAAAGCTTTTGCTGTGAGAGATACCAATTTTGAGTAAAACAGATGTTAAGATTGCAAGGAATGACTTCAGGGAAGACCACTCACAGGGGAAAGGTGGTGCCCATGTGAGAGGCAGATGGCCAAGGATCAGGTGAAAGAAGGAATTCTCACTGCTTTACTACAGCTGAAATACACATTTCTTAGTTGTCTTAGTAGGAAAAGAGAGGTGTTATTGAAGTTTATTCAATTGCAGAGCTCTACTTTTATTTGACTATAACATCAAATAATAAATGGGTTCAAAACTTCATGCAGATGGGGCAGATAGAGGTGATTTGATTTGTTCTTTGTCCTAGAAATTGTGATCAGCCTTAGCATTCTTCACAATGTTTTAAACTCCTGGGTATTTTCTTAGCTTATTAGTATCTACAATATATTTAATACTTTTTAAAACTACCTTAAGAGTGTTAGTGACTTTGCTGGGCGTGGTGGCTCACGCCTATAATCCCAGCACTTTGGGAGGCTGAGGAGAGCAAATCACGAGGTCGAGGCTGACAGGATGAAACCCCGTCTCTACTAAAAATACAAAAAAAAATTAGCTGGGGGTGGTGGCATGAGCCTGTAGTCCCAGCTACTCGGGAGGCTGAGGGAGGACAATTGCTTGAACCTGGGAGGCAGAGGTTGCAGTGAGCCGAGATTGCGCCACTGCACTCCAGCCTGGCGACAGTGCAAGACTCCATCTCAAAAAAAAAAAAGAGTGTTAGTGAATATTCTTCTTATGGCAATATTGTCACTAAAAATGTCTCATATACTTGTTTCATACAGTTTATTTAGGCAAGATTAATGCTGTCCCTTTGAATTTTTATTTTTTAATTTGGTCACGTCACTCAGTTGCCAAGATACTGAGTCAAAGTTTGATCGTCTACACTCAGAGGGCTGACTGGGGGAGACATAGACAAATTACTTTATGTACGGTTTCCCAGTTTTTAATTAATTTATACTCTGCCTCTTTCCAAAACTGAATTTAAGATGCCTTAAAAAATAAATACAATGAGAAAAAGATAAGGGAGGAAATTAGGGAGAGGGGAAAAACCAGGTAGAAAAAGCAAGGATTCATATTCTTATTAAACATGGTAATAAATTTGACTCCAGACTTAAGAAAGACCCCGATAGAGAGAAAACGTAACGAATACTGTGAGTTCTGTTGTCTATTTGTTAGATAAAAACTCACATCACTTGGTGTATAAGAAGTCGTGGTACTGAATTTCAAGGAGAGAAGTGTTTCCCCTGGCCTCAGAAAAGGGGCCTCCATAGGTGTCTCCTGCAGCAACTGAGCAGCTCTGTAATCTGGACAGCTCAAGTGTCCGATTTCTGAATGAACATGTGGCTCCCGGTTGGTCTGGCTCAGTGCAAGGGTGAAATACCTTTTTCAGAGAAACAGCATGGTGATTCTACAGCAAGAGCAAAAGAAGAAAATTCATATGGTCAGAATCATTTGCGAGAATCACTTAAATTGTCCAATGTAGCAATTTTCCTTCTAACATTAAAACAGATGGCTGTTTCTTTAGGGGATTTATGGAATGAGGAAGTTGGCTTGCATTTAAGTGCCATGTCGCACAAAAAATTCTTATCTTCAGAGCTCTGGAATGATAGCCAGTGCAGGCAGTACTCCTGGCATGAGAGGCATGCAGAGACTAAGATGCCCAGAGGGAACAGCCACGGGCTCCTCTTTCTCCCTGGGCATACATTCTTCGTGGAAGAACGGGTACACTTTATATTCGCCCTCCCTCTTTCCCTCCCTCCTTTCTCTCGCATCTGTGTGGTTGACTGTATAGAAGTTGGGTGTGTGTGTTGTCAGCTTCACAGTGTCTACAGAGTAGATAGTATCCTTGTCCTATGGGAATATTGTTTCTTAAAACTGAACTTAGGTACATATTGAGGGACAGAGGACCGGGCTGTATTCTCTGTCTACAACATTAAATATAGACACTCTGTTCTGAATAAGAGCAGATCCATAAGTACGAGCAGTCACCGGAACTGGGACTTGGGTTGTCATGGGTAGTGACATGACACTACAGGCCAGAGTGCCTCAGTTGGCTTTGTGGCTCTGCCAGTTATTGGCTGAGTGATTTGGGCAAGTTACTTACCCTCTCTACTTCACTTACCTTATCTGTAAAATGGAGAGGACAGTGTTGGCTTCATAGGCTATTGCAAAGACTGAATGAGAAAATACATGTAAAGGGACAAGAACAGTGCCTGGATGCATAGTAAGTGCTCAATATATGTAGATCTTTTATTTGGTGTTGTAAATTAAGGAGTTAGATCAGATAAGACTAGTCCATCTCCCCACAGTAGTAGATGAAAGCAGTTTTCTGAACAGGACATTTGGAAATTATAGTATTTATTCTGGTTTGTAACAATCTTATCTTTTTTTCAGAGAAACAGCACCCAGGACTATCTTCCAAAGAGTTCTGGATATCCTAAAGAAATCCTCTCATGCTGTTGAGCTTGCCTGCAGAGATCCATCCCAAGCAGAAAATCTGGCTTCCAGCCTGCAGTTAATAACAGAATGCTTCAGGTGTCTTCGAAATGCTTGCATAGAATGTTCTGTGAACCAAAATTCAATCAGGTAGTATTCCTTGTAGTTACACATGTACCTTTGATTGTGTTTCTTTGTATATGTGCATGCTGGTTCTGTCATTTGGTTTATCTGTTAGAAGTTGTTTTGGGCTGGGCGAGGTGGCTCATTCCTATAATGCCAGCATTTTGGGAGGCTGAGGCAGGAGGATTGCTTGAGTCTAATAAGAGTTCAAGACCAGTGTGGGCAACAGGATGAGACCCTGTCTCTACAAAAAAACAAAACCACAAAAAATTAGCTGGACATGGTGGCATACACCTGTAGTTCCAGCTACTCAGGAGGCTGAGATAGGAGGATTACTTGGGCCTGGAAGAGGCAGAGGTTGCAGTAAGCTGAGATTATGCCATTGCTGTAGCCTGACCCACATTGTCAGACTCTGTCTCAGGGGAAAAAAACAACAAAAAAAGAAGTTGTTATTCTGACATTTTAGTATCACCCACTGTTACTGCAGGATTGTCCTTTGCATCTGCAGGAAATGTGAACAGATGTAAACTACTGATTAAAACTCGTAGAGAAAGTTGTTTACTAAAGCTGCAAGGAAGTTAAACTTTAAAACAGAAAACAAAGAAGTGAACATCCTAACATACTGATTTTTTTGGAAACTTAAGAGTCCACTATGTCTAACAGGAAGAAGTCCTCTCAGGTCCTGCCACTGGAGTCTCTTCAACTGTGTATAATGGGACAACATGTAATCGAGTCTGTTTAACAGTAGGGGCTGGATTTCTTATTTGTATTTATGTTTTGAGGTATTTGGTTCTTTATAGTATTTTGAAGCTGATTTTGAGTCTTTGTTCCTAGATTTTACTTAAGTTTACATGCAGTCCTTGACCTCAGCTTGTAAATATTTTAATTACTTTCAATGTTTTAATTTGTTCCCCTTGTTTTTGAACAAGAAGCATATTTTGTAAATGTACAGGATGACCTATCTTTCCTAAAGATCGTGTAAAGTTCCAAGCTCTGCTTCCTCCTATTTTATGATGTGCACATTTTAAAAAATAGTCAAAACATGAGCAGGCGAGCTGTCCAGTGCTGTTCTTTGCTTTAACATGTTACTCTCTCCTCCCAGAACCCAGAATCTTTCTTCTTTGATTTTATGGAATCTCCTTTTTATTAAAAAATTTTACTTGAAGTCAGAAGCCACAGACAGGATGCTCACTTTCTTTCCTGGACTTGGATGTGGACAGAGCCTCCAGGCTTCCCTGTCACTGCTGTGACGGGTGAGATTGGGCTGGTCCAGAAGCCATTTGAGGGACTCCCTTCGCTTAGACTCATATACCTGAGGCTCTGATATGATTAATGAGATTTTTAAGATCAAAGGAGGGGGGTAAAAAGTGAGTCATGTAACTTCAGTACTGAACCAGACCTGCCATCCATTCGCAGATATGTGGATAGAAACAATAATAATCTTGAAAGTAATAATCAACATTCTAAAACGTAACTAGTTATGTGCTAGAAGCATCTGGCCAGAAGGCTAGTTTCTTCTGTCCTTTTCCAGTCAGGAGATGCTCCAGTGTGATGGGGAGGGAAAGGAGAGCCTTAGAACTAACTTTTGATTGCGGCTGGCAGATACATCTTTGTGCCTGGCTAATCTTGGTGGGGAAGGGAGCAAGCGTTTGGTGAGCCTGCCTTCGGCATTGGGCTTTGTCTCAAGTGCTTTACTTGTAGTATCTTCTTTAATTCTTAGAACAAACTCAAGAAATTTTTCCATTTTTGCAAAACAAGAAACTGCAACTTGGAGAGGTTAAATAACTTGTCTGGGAGTCATTTGTTAAGTGAGAGAGGCTAGGAACATTCTCTCCATATCCAGACATCTGACTCTAAAGCTTAAGCTCAAAAGCAGTCTGCCCTTACTGTCCTGAGCTTAAGCTCAAAAGCAGTCTGCCCTTGCTGTCCTGAGCCTTACACACTGGTCCTGTTGTGGATGACTGCTCCATCCTTACATGGCCATGTGACCCTGGACAGGTGACTTGGTCTTCCTGAATATCAGTTTTCTCCTCTGTAAAACTGGGTAAGCAATGTCTTCCAAACAGGCTGGTTGTGGGCGATTACTTATGTAAATGCCTAATGCACATAGTGTGCTTAGTAAATGTTAAGTGCACGTAGTGTCCTCAGTAAACATTAAATGTTTCTGCCTCTGCCTCAGGAATGAATGTATGTATATTACAAGTTTATGTTAATACTACTTTCTTTCAAAGCAGTCAATTTTTATTTTCGGTTTTGAGTAATACGTGCAAACTATAAAAATTCAGACATTACAAAAATAAATACTATGGCAAATAAGTTGTCAGTGATCTTTTGTTAGGGCCAGCAAAGCAAGGGCTGTGTTGTTTGTGTTAATATCTTTTTATTGCATGCAACTTATGGTTGGGCTGAAATGAAAGTGAACATTTAAGAGTGTTCGTTTTTCTACCTCTTCCCTTCTAGGATTGTGTTATTATTCACTATTGATTTTTAAAGGAAAATTTCAACCATTTAGGGCAGCAGTTTTCAGAATGTAATTTTCTAGTTAGAAATACAACAAAGAGGCCGGGTGTGGTGGCTCACACCTGTAATCCTAGCATTTTGGGAGGCCGACGTGGGTGGATCACGAGGTCAGGAGTTCGAGACCAGCCTGACAAACCTGGTGAAACCCCGTCTCTACTAAAAACACAAAAATTAGCTGGGCATGGTGGTGCGCACCTGAAATCCAAGCTACGCAGGAGGCTGAGGCACAAGAATCACTTGAACCCAGGAGGTGGAGGTTGTAGTGAGCTAAGATCAGGCCATTGCACTGTAGCCTGGGCAACAGAGTGAGACTCCATCTCAAAATAAAAAAAAAAAAGAAAGTAATACAACAAAGATTCTAGTAAAGACTTTGTGGCCAAGCTTAACTAAAGCCAGTATTTCTGAGCCAGTCAGACTGCAATAAGTACATATTTTTCTGATGTTTTATTTTAAGTTGTTAAAAGAGTTCATCAAAAGGTGTGATGCTATTAAGGCCTAGATCTTTCTGCGTCTTTTGCACTTTGTGTGGACTGGGATTGTTTTTGCCAAGAATGTATGGAATGGGGCATAATACAATAAAGCAAAGAATCTGAGTTATAGGAAACTTCAGGAAGTGCTCAAAGAAAACTGTTGAAAGCAGTTAGCTCTGCATGTAAATATAACCCCTACTGATAGGATTGCTATACTTTTCCTGTAAAGAGCCAGATAATAAATAATTTTAGGCTTTGTAATCTCTGTCAGATTTCTCAGCTCTCCCATTATACTGCAAAAACAGCCCATAGACAATATATGAATGAATGAACATGTCTAATTTTGTCTTTTTTTAAAAAACCTGATATAGGAACTTGGATACGATTGGTGTTGCTGTTGATTTGATTCTTCTGTTTCGTGAACTGCGAGTGGAACAGGAATCTCTGTTGACAGGTAGCATGCAATATAATTCATGGATTATTTATGTCTTTATAAAGCGTTCAAAACCAGTACTTTGAGTATTAACAGCATTCATTGAAGCACATGTTCTCTATTTCATGAGATCGGGAAACTTTAATATTAAAGAATTATAAAGTTGTAGCAACTTCCCTTCCTGAATGGCCGAATTTTGTTTCTCCCACATTTGTATGTTGAAATCTGTCTGTTCTGGTTGCTATAATAAAATGCCTTAGGCTGGGGAGTTTATAAACAGCAGAAATGTATTGCTCACAGTTCTGGAGGCTGGAAAGTCCAAGATTAGGGTACCAGCAGATTGGGTGTCTTGTGGGGGCTGCTCTCCTTCATAGATTGGTGCCTCTTGCTTTGTTGTATGGTGGAAGGTGGAAGGCAGAAGGCACAAATAAGCTCCTTGGGCCCCTTTTATAAGGGCACTAATCCATTCATAAGGACTCCACCATCATGACCTAGTCAATTCCCAAAGGCCCCATCTTATACTAGCATGTTGGGGATTAGATTTCAGCATATGAATTTTGGAGGGGCACAGATACTCAGATCATAGCATGGTCCTAACCCCCAGTACTCAGAATGTGACTGTTTTTGGAGATAGGATCTTTAAAGAGGTAAATAAGGTAAAATGAGGGTATATGACTAGTGTCCTTATAGGAAGAGGAAATTAGAACATGGCCACGCACAGAGTAAAGATCATATGAAGACACAGGGAGAAGACAGCCATTTACAGGCCAAGGAGAGACACCTCAGAAGAAATCAGCCCTGTTGTGACACCTTGATGTCGGACCTCCAGCTGCTACAACCGTATACAAATAAATGTCTGTTACTTAAGCCATCCAGTCTGTGGTAAGACTAATAGGCCATCTTTTAATATTTATGAATGTGGCAGGCCCAGGCCCTAATCTAGGTTTTGGGTATGATCCGAACAGTGACCAAAACTGACAGAAAAAATCTCTGCCCTTAGAGAGCTGACATTCCGTTGAGGGGAGCCACATGTTAAATGTCTAAGTCAAGTAGCTAGTGTGATGAAAAGGGAACTTGGCTCTGATTGTTAATGGTTGTTGACTTGGGATTAAGAGAAACACCAGGCTTCTTTAGACTCATTGGTAGAATGATTTTCGTCTTTGTTCTTCTAGCATCAACACCTTTCCTTTGAACAGGGGTTATTATCTTAACATAATGTTTTGAAAAAACATAGATTTTTAATATATGATCTCTTTGTCCCAGGAATTGAAATACTCTGTGGGTAAACCTAAATTATTTGATAATAAATCTTAATGTAGGCTGGGTGTTGTGGCTCACACCTGTAATCCTAGCACTTTGAGAGGCCAAGGTGGGCAGATTGCTTGAGCTCAGAGGTTCAAGACCAGCCTGGGCAGCCTGGTGAAACCCTATCTCTAAAAAAATTACAAAGGGCAGGTGTGGTGGCTCATGTCTGTAATCCTAGCACTTTGGGAGGCCAAGGTGGGTGGATCACTTGAGGTCAGGAGTTCTAGACCAGCCTGATCAACATGGTGAAACCCCTTCTCTACTACAAATACAAAAATTAGCTGGGGTTGGTGTTGCATGCTTGGCATCCCAACTACTCGGGAGGCTGAGGCAGGAGAATTGTTTGAACCCAGGAGGCAGAGGTTGTAGTGACCGAGATCATGCCATTGCACTCCAGCCTGGGTGACAAGAGCAAGACCCTGTATCAAATAAATAAATAAATAAATAAATAAATAAAATTTTAGTGTACATTTCCAGATGGATAATTCAATGAATATATCCTTTAAATGAGAAATCGCCAGTTGCGTTTAAAATATGATTTGACTTACAACTTGTTTGATATACAATTTTAATGCCTGTACTTTGCATATAACCTGAGGCATATTCCTATTAATGTTAATATGCGTGCTGCTTCTCTTGGTAGGTAGATAAGAACTAGAGGTGAAACAGGCTAAATCAGCATGTTAGAGGCACTGCCTGGCTTGGTTTAATTTCTGTGATTTCTCAGTGTTTTCATTTTAAACTCAATTTGCTGAAAAGTTTTGGATCTTGCTCTTTGATGTTGAAGTCTTCCTTTGGGAAATGGTAATTAAAATTAATCACGTCATTCAGGAATTTACACACAAAATCCATCTCCAGGCTTTTCTGAGCATCAGTGGTTTTAAAGATATTCCCAAGAAATCGCAAGGGTGTGGGATGTAGTTGTGCAATGTTTTTGCGATGCTGTATATTTAAAGATAACTTCTGTAGTTCCACTTGGCAATAAAATGGAAGCATCAGTACTCAAAATCGGGGAATCATAAATTAGCGGTCAAGTCCGTATTTCACCGTGTCACTTGGGAGGGCAGCTATTTTGAGATCTCTGTGTGGTATAGGAATTCAGTAAGAAAGTTCAGCATGTGCTGTGTCTTATAATTGGTGATCCTGATGGGGCGGGCAGTGTGGCACTCCAGAGCTGAAGCACTGTGGTGGGCAGAAGGAGGCTTCTCTTTGAATGACGCATCCTAAATAAAGAAGCAAAGGGGAAGTGCTGTATAAACGCTGTGATTAAATAACTATTAGAGGGGAGCCAGCCCCTCCAACATGTGCTGGATTTCATCGCCACTTGCCCACGCAGAGACTTTTCTCCTGAAATTATCCCCTTGCTCTCAGGCAGCCTCTTTTTTTCCTCTTTACTCCATCATTTTCATCAGCATATAATATGCTCTCCTATTTTTCATTTAAAAATATCTTCTTTTGACTCCATGTCCCTCTCAGTCCAGTATCTTGTTTTTCTGCTCTATCCCAAATGTGCTTCAAAAGATTTATTTAGTTTTTACAATATACGGTAGAAGATTACTTCATCCTTTTTCACAGGATTAATTTTCACTGAAGCAGGTAGATGACCTAAGAAAAAATTTAAAGGAGCAGATATCTGAAACTGCTTTTATGAACCAGTTTGTCATTGAGGAATAAATGGGTTGTTTGGTTGTTGGCTTGGCTCTTTATTCACTCATATTCACTAGTCAGGGTAGATTCTTACAGACTTGTTGCATGTTAGGTGTATTAAGAGTTGTTCTTAATTTGGGTAGTTGTATTTGTATGAGTTTAATTATTTTTTATTGATGTGAGATGCAAATAACATTAACTATTTTAAAGTAAGCAATCAAGTGGCATTTAGTACATTCACAGTGTTGTAAAACTACCATCTCTACCTCATTAAAAATATTTTTATCATCCTAAAAGGATGTCTTGTTTTCATTGAGCACTTGCTTTCTTTCTGCCTCCCTGTAGCCCCTGGCAACCACCATTTTGCATTCTGTCTCTGGATTTACCTACTCTGGATATTTCATATAAATGGAATCATAGAATTAATTATGTGACATTTGGTGTCTGACTCTTTTCACTTCACATAATGTTTTTAAGGTTCATCCGCCTTGTAGCGTGTATCATGACTTCGTTCCTGTTTATGAGAGAATACTCATTCATCGTTTGTTGGACATTTGGGTTGTTTCCACGTTTTGGCTATCATGAGTAATGCTGCTGTGAACATGCTGGTACATGTATTTGTTTATCTGTTTTTAATTCTTTTGGATGTATACCTAGGAATAGAATTGCTGGGTCAGGTGGTAACTCTGTGCTTAGCATTTGAGGAGTTGTCAGACTGTTTTCCGTAGCAGCTGAATCATGTTACTTTTCACCAGCACTGTGTGATTGTTCCCATTACTTGCATCCTTGCTGACTCTTCCTTTCAGGATTGTAGTCATCCTGGTGGGTGTGAGGTGGGGGCCCTTCATTGTGGTTTTGATTTGCATTTTCCAAATGCTCACGTAGTTCTTGGCCATTTGTAAATACTCCTTGGAGAAATGCCTACATGAGTCCTTTGTCCAGTTTTTAATTGAGCTGTTTGTCTCTATTTCTTGTGGAGCTGTAAACATTTTTTATACTTCGAGATACTAGGGATGATACTGAATCTATAGATCAGTTTGGGGAGAATTGTTATCTTAACACTATAGAGTTTTTTCAAGTTCATGAATATGGAAAATCTCTACATTTATTCAGGCCTTATTTAATTTTTCAGTTGTGTTACTATTTAGTAGATGGCTTGTGTTTAGTGACAGATAGTATTGGAAGGATATTACTGAGGCAAGAAGGAAAATGGAAAGTAAGTAATATTTCTCATCAGCTTCTTGAAAAAGTCAGCTAGTGAAATGTCTGACTTTTGGTTGGAATTCAACAATGAAATTTGGATTCAACAGTGAAACTGAGAAAACATTTTATGGTGTGTTAGTTCAAACCTAATACAAATAATCTTTTTTAAAAAGTATTCTGGTTCCTAACAAAGCACATATATTCTTTTGACTCTCTGTGAGAACTTTATTCTAGGTAGATTTTTAGCAGGGTATGTGTGCCAGTTTTTTGTTACCACACTTGAGGTAAGAACTGTAATTACATTGTCAAAATAATATTTAGAGTATTATTTTCAGGGAATAATTGCAGTGGTGTGACGAATATATTATGCTCATCAAATTTTATGTAAACACAAGCGTGAGTTATTTTAATTGAGTTATTGGTGTTGTTTTTGGCCTTTATTCTTTCTTAATCTGTAAAAATAATGTTGGGATTTTTGAGGGTCTTCGTAACGTTTGCAGTATTTACATAAAGATCCGTTGATAAGCTGTTTGGTAAGGTAAACTGTCATTTGTACCTGTCTGGAGTTTTCTTTTCTTGTGTCTAGGACATCTTTAAGTCTTTTTCTTTTCAGAATTGTGTTCTGATTCTGAACATTAATCTTAGGTGCCTGATGAGTTCTTGGGTCAGTTGGTTTTCAGATCAACCCATACTATTGGCTTTTTCTGCATGTTAAGTTTTACACAGATTTGAGTGTTACTATTCTAAAATGTTTAGTATAAATTTTTTTTTTTTTTCGAGACAGAGTCTTAGTCTGTCTCTCAGGCTGGAGTGCAGTGGCTTGATCTTAGCTCACTGCAACCTCCACCTCCAGGGTTCAAGCACTTCTCCCTGCCTCAGTCTCCTGAATAGCTAGGATTACAGGTGCCCGCCACCATGCCTGGCTAATTTTTGTATTTTTAGTAGCAATGGGGTTTCACCATGTTGGCCAGGCTGGTCTTGAACGCCTGACCTTGTGATCTGCCCCCTACCCTCGTCTTCCCAAAGTGCTGGGATTACAGGTGTGAGCCATCGCACCCAGCCAATAAGTTAATTTCGTATGCAGAGTATATTGTTTTGGTAAGGCATATTAATTTTTTTTTTTTGAGATGGAATCTTACTCTGTCCCCCAGACTGGAGTGCAGTGCCGTGATCTTGGCCCACAGCAACCTCCACCTCCTGGGTTCAAGCAATTTCGTGGCTGAGTAATTTTTTGTACTTTTAGTAGAGATGGGGTTTTGCCATATTGGCCAGGCTGGTCTTGAACTCCTGGCCTCAAGTGATCCACCCGTCTTGGCCTCCCAAAGTGCTGGAATTACATGCGTGAGCCATGGCGCCTGGCCATGGCATATTCATGTTATTTCCAAAGTGACGTTGTGGAGAGAGACCTCAATTTTTAAAAGAAACAAAAAAGAAGCAAGCAGAAACTTTCTATTTAATAACATGGAGAATATTTTTTAAGATCTATTTATTTATTCATTGTGTTTAATCATTTATCTTTTTTTTTTTTTTTTTTAACTTTTATATATTCTTAGCTTTTCGCTGTGGCCTGCAGTTTTTAGGCAACGTTGCTTCACGGAATGAAGATTCCCAGTCTGTTGTTTGGGTGCATGCTTTCCCAGAACTGTTTTTGTGAGTATATTGATAAGAATTTTTCTAACTTGTGGGAAGATTGTGGTTATATTTTTCCATTTTATATAAAGTTTGAAAACAGGAGAACCTAACCCACTGTAATGGAGTTCAGGACAGTAGTTGTTCCTGGTGGGTGGGTACCAACTGGGAGAGGCAGTAGGGAAACACCTGGGTCCTGGAAGTGTTAGTCTACACCTTGAGCTTGGTGGTGGTTACATGGATGTGTACGTATATAAACTTTGTTCGTTGAGCTGTATGTACACTTAAGATTTGAGCCCTTGAGCCCTTGGTTGTATGTCATTTTAATTTTAAGAAAATAAAAGTCATGGATAAAGTAAATAATAATGTTAAGAACACTAAAATTTATGAGAAACACAAACGTAAAACATCAAAGTGTGGGCAGTGAATTAAGATTCTTTATATATTGAAGACCTATATGCTTAGCACAATGCTGTATGTTTGGAAGATAGGGAGAATTGTAAGATGTGGATAAACAATCAGTTTATTAATGTAAGACGTGGGTAATCCGTCTGTTTATCAGTGTAAGATGTGGATAACCAGTCCATTTATCTGGGTTGGATCAAGACCGTCCTGGCTAACATGGTAAAACCCTGTTTCTACTAAAAATACAAAAAATTAGCCAGGTGTAGTGGCATGCACCTGTAACCCCAGCTACTTGGGAGGATGAGGCAGGAGAATTGCTTGAACCTAGGAGGTGCAGATTGCAGTGAGCTGATATGCCACTGCATGCCAGCCTGGGTGACAGATCGAGACTCTGTCTCAAAAAAAAAACAAATGAAAACCATTTTGGACAGCTAGTATCTGCCAGGTTTTGGGATAGGTGATTGGAATATGGTGGTAACTGATATATTTGTTATTCCTGAAGATTTCATTCTTTGGTTGGGGAAATAAAGGAACAAGCACGTAGGTTGTGATGTAAGAACTAAGGTAATCAGGGTAAATCCAGGGTGTAATAGAAAAACAAGGGAGAGGCTTAAGTGTAGGACAGTCAGAGAAGTCTTACATGTTGCTTTTAGATGATCTCATTTGGTCATCACAAAAACTCTATGAAATAGAGAAGGTTTTGTTACTGTATTTCATTTTTTATATCAGAAGGCATATTAAGAGAGGTTGTTTGCCTTCACTCTTTATGCATTTATGGGACAGATAGAACCAAATTTGAATTCCAGTTTTGTCAGCTGCTGGCTTTGTGCTATTGGGCAAGTGAAGCTAACAAATTCTTTATCTGAAATACATGAATAATACCCCCTTCCGAAGAGTATTATGAAGTTTAAATGAAAACAAAATTCTGCCATCTTGCATAACCCATGATATAATTGACAATGTGTCAGTGATCTTCCCCAGGTCACCTGGCCAATAGCCAGAGGAGCTAGGAGTTATAGCGAGACTCTGGACTCCAAATTCTATTTCTTGTCCCACTGTACCATCTTTTCTGTAGACATCTTGCCCCAAGGACTATTAAAGCAGTGCCAGCAGTCATTGAGGCATCATTTTGTACCTGTTGATTTTTTTCTTCCCAACAAGAATGAACGTTTTAGTGTTTTATAAATATAATCATTTTAATCTTTTTCTCTAACGGTAAGTTATTTGCTTTTGCCTTCTGAGTTCTAAGTCAACTTCAACTTTAATATTTTGGATACTTTTTATTGTTACTAAGTTTATATTTACTATTTTTACAGTAAATAACCTACTTATTTTAAAGTGGCATAAATCTTCTGTAAATCTTTAAAAATACTAGTATGTAGTGAATTTGCTAATGGAATCACTGTTATTTTTGTGTTTTATTTTATCTTGTTACTAAATTGGGCTAACAGTCTCATTTCCTTGTTTGGAAGGTCTTGCTTAAATCATCCAGACAAAAAAATTGTTGCCTACTCGTCAATGATTTTGTTTACATCCCTTAATCATGAAAGAATGAAAGAACTGGAAGAAAACCTCAATATTGCAATTGATGTCATAGATGCTTACCAAAGGCATCCTGAATCAGAATGGCCGTAAGTATCTTGTTAGAAGTTGGATTGCTTTAGGACATCCTGACAGATCACTTTCCTTGTAGGTTTTAAGTAAAAATTTGCATTGTGATAATTGAACAATAACTTAAAACTTAACATGCGTTGACAAAATTAGAAACGGTTTTGAGCAGAATCTAGAGAACTTGTGAAAACGAGGTAAATGAAGTGAGGCTTGAGTTGAGCCTTCAAGGTCAAAGAGAATTCTTAAAGGGGGTGAGGAGTGGGAAAAACGTTCTTAATGTATGAATAAACAGTATGAAATGCCCAGGCACCTTTGGAGTGTACAGATCAGACTATTGTGGTTGCAGTAGATAGTTCATTAGATCAGAGGTTGGTGTGAGCCTTGTGAGCATATGTGCAGATGAGATAGTCAGTGCCATTTAAATTGCTCCCCCCATACATAATACACCGCCACACCTCATACATAATGTATTATTTCTCTCTGATTGCTTTTAAGATGTTTCGTTGTCTTTTCAGAGGTTAATTATGGTATTGGCATAGATTTTTTTGGGTTTACTCTTTGGGGTTTCCTCAACTTCTTCAATCAGTAGATTTATGGCTTTTGCCAAATTGGGGAAGTTTTAGCTGTTATTTGTTTGAATTCTTTTTTCAGGCCCTTGTTCCACTTCTTCTGGGACTCCATGTTTTAGGTCCACACACAGTCCAAGGCAGGGCCAAGGCTGTGGCTCAAGTGATGGGACAGTGAAAATTATACAGGATACAACAATCCACTTTTAGGTTTAGACAGTTCGTTACTTACATAGACAGAAAAGAAAAAGCCAAAGGGGCTAGCTCCTCCTGATTTGTGTCCCAGACACCACAAGGACATGGATGGTTAGGATGTGAATTGTGAGATACCCCATTCTTGAAGAGCCCTTCTTGACTGCTTAAAGAGGCTTTATATGCTGAAAGGGGCAGGGCAGAAAGCTCTGTACCTCATTAGCGCAAAACTCATCAGAACCTGTCTCATGACAGCCTCCCTTAGGAGACAGAAGAGCAAAAAGGAGACAGCCCCAGAAGCCTCAGGCCTCCCATCTCGTGTTCTAAGAGGATTACATGGTATTCATGCAAGACACAGGTTAGCCACTGTTCAGGCTCTGGCATGCGTGGTATATATGGATATGGTCACCAGGGTACTATGTAGAGCTTGTTCCCCTATACTCTGAACATAGAAGTGTTAGTCTTCTGTTGTTGTGTTGCAAGTCCCTGAGGGTCGCTCTGTTCAATGTTTTTTTGTTTTTTTTTTCTTTTTGTTTTTTTTTTTCTAGTCCATTTTCTCTCTTCACCAATACCACAGTGTCTGGATTACTGTAATTTTATAGTAAAATTTGAAATCAGGAGGTGTGAGTCTTTCAACTTTGTTCTTTTTCAGTTTTTTTTTTTTTTTTTTTGGTCCTGGATCCCTCGTGTTTCCATAGTAATTTTAGGATTAACTTTTCAATTTGTTAAAAAAAAAAAAGAAAGAAAGAAAACAGCTAGAATTTTGATAAGAATTGCGTGAATCTGTAGACCAATTTGGGGAAATATTTGCCATCTTACCTCAATTAAGTGTTCCAATCCATAAATAGAGGATATTCATCTATTTATTTAGGCCTTTTAAATTTTCTTCGGTTATATTTTGTAGTTTTTAGTCTATAAGTATTGCAGGTCTTTAGTTCAATTTATTCTAAGTATTTTATTCTTTTTGATGCTATTGCAAATGGAATTGTTTTCTTTCATTTTTGGATTATTCATTGCTAATGTGTAGAAATACCACTGATTTTGTATATTAATCTCGTATCCTGCAATCTTTCTTGTTCAACTTATTTATAGTTTTAGTATTTTTGTGTGTGTGTGTGAATCTTAGGATTTTCTCTGTACAGGATCGTGCCATCTGCAAGGAGAGAATACTTTCTTTCCAATTGGGTTGCCTTTTCTTTCTTTTCCTTGCCTAGTTGCCCTGACTGGAAATTCCAATACAGTGTTGAATGGAATTGCTGAGAGCAGAGATATGTGTCTTATTTGAGAGTTTAGTGGGGAAGTGTTTGGTCTTTAAGTGTGTTACCGCCTATGGGGTTTTCATAGAAACCCTTGCTCAGGATGAGAAACTTTTTTTCTACTTGTACTGATTTTCTTTTACTTTTTGAATGTTTTTATTATGAAAGTCTATTTTATCAAATATATTTTGTGTCTGCTGAGATGATCATATGGCTTTGTCTTTTAGTCTATTAATATTTTGTCCAACAGTTATTTTTATACTTTAAATCAACTTTGCATTCCTGGAATAAATCCTGCTTGTTCATAGTGTAAATCCTTTTTATATGTTGCTGGATTCGGTTAATATTTTGTTGGGGATTTTTGCATCTATATTCATAAGGCATATTCGTTTGTAATTTTTTCTTTTTGTGATTTCTTTTTCTGATTTTAGTATCAGGTGAATACTGACTTTACAGAATGAGGTTTTGTTTTGCTTTGGTTTTGTAAGATTGTGAACGATTGGTATTCATCTTTAAATATGTGGTAGAATTCACTGGTGAAGCCATCTGGTATTGGGCTTTTTACATGGAAAGAGTTTTGGTTACTAATTCAATCTCTGCTTGTTTCAGGTCTGTTCAGATTGTTGTCTTCTTGGGTCGGTTTTGGTAGTTTCTTTCTTTCTAGGAATTTGTCTGTTTGGTCTAGGCCAGGGGTCCTCCAGCCCTCGACCTGCGGACTGGTACCTGTCTGTGGCCTTTTGGGAACAGGCCCACACAGCACAAGGTGAGCAGCAGGCAAACAAACATTTCTGCCTGAGCTCCCCTTCTTGTCAGATCATCAGCCACGCTTGATTCTCATAGGAGCACGAACCCTATTGTGAACTGCACATGTGAGGAGTCTAGGTCGCACACTCCTTATGAGAATCTATTACACCTCAGGCCTGATGATCTTAGGTGGAACAGTTTCATCCTGAAACCATCCCCCACCCCTGTCTGTGTAAAAATTGTCTTTCATGAAATCAGTCCCTGGTGCCAAAAAGTTTGGGGACCACTGGTCTAGGCTATCTAATTTATTGGCACAAATTGTTCATAGTAGTAAACTCTTAGACTCTTTTTTATTTACATAAGGTTGGTAGGAATGTCCCCTCTTCATTCCTGATTTTAGTAATTTGAGTCTTTACCTTTTTCTTGTTTGCTGTAGCTAAAGGTTTGTTAGGGTTTTTGTTCTTTGCAGAGAACGAACTTTTGGTTTTGTTGATTTTCTTTACTAGTTTTATATTCTCTATTTCATTTATTTTGGCTTTAATCTTTATTATATTATTTTTTCTGCTTGCTTTGGGTTTGGTTTGCTCTTCTTTTTCTAGTTTCTTAAGATGGAAAGTTAGGTTATTCATATGAGATCTTCCATCTTTTTTACATAGGCATTTACATCTACAAATTTCCTGGTAGGAACTGCTGTAGCATCCTGTAATTTAGTATTCCATAAATTTTGGTGTTTGTGCTTTTATTTTTTTAAATTTCAAATTATAGTCCAATTTCCCTTGTGACCCATTGGTTATTTGGGAATTTGTTTAATTTCCACATATTTGTATATTTCTTAAATTTCCTTTTGTTATGGATTTCTGATTTTATTCCACGTGGCCAGAGAACATGCTTTATATGATTTCATTCTTTTTGAAATTACTGAGGCTTGTTTTACGGCCTGACAGATGGTCTGTCATAGAGAATATTTCATGTACACTTGAAAAGAATGTGTATGCTGCCGGTTTTGGTGGCATGTTCTATAGATATCTATTAGGTCTAGTTGGCTAGTTGGTTGGTAGTGTTGTTTAAATCTTCTGTTTCCTTGCTGATCTTCTGTTCTAGTTGTTCTTTTCGTTATTGAAAGTGAATTATTGTCCATTTTTTCCTTCAGTCTGTCAGGTTTTGCTTTCCCTATTTTCAGGCTCTGTTAAGTACACACACACACATTTGTATGATTGTTATACCTTCTTGATGCATTGACCCTTTCTCAGTATAAAATTTATCACAAATTTTGTTTTTTGTGTTTTAATAATCTCCTGGTTTTTAAAAAAAATCTATTTTTACATATTTTTTGCACATAGTGGTTAAGGTGTGATTAGGGCACAGATTTCCTCCAGGGGTAATCCTAGAGCTGCCTGTAATCCCACTTGCATTCATAGGTGAAGTATGTGCTTTTTCAATTTTGGCTTATTTCAGTAATCTTTTATCATTCTGTTGAAATTATACCTAATTTTAAAATTATTTATTTTTCTGATTATTCACTTGTATTTCAGTTACAATTTGCAAACAAACAGAAGTTGGTACATACAATAATATGATGTGTTTGACTTAGAAAACTTCCCTTTGTATGCAAATATAACGTCATAGGATCAACCATTAGAGTTGGCTTACTTAGAGAAATTTTCTGTAGCTGAGTTCTGTTTTATTTGTTAAGTACCTTGGGTCTGTATTTTAATCATCTGCGGTTATTTATTTAGCAGCTTGGAATAAAGGGTAAAAGGTCATAAAGGGCAAAATATAAAATCTGTTAATAGCTTAAAAAGTCATCAGAAACCACTGGAAGGAATTAAGAAAGGAGCAACGGATGGATGTAGTAGCCAAAAAGATCACTTCTGCAGGTGCAGAATACTTTGATTTTGTAGTGAGAGAGACTGTGCATTTTGTAGCAAACAGTGAGATCACAGAATATCCAGAGACTTCTGACAAAATGGTTGTTTTTGCTGTTAAATATAACCTCATCCCTGAAAATTAGAGAAAACCCACTTTCTGCCTTTTCTCTCCCCTGCATTTTATGAGCTAGGTGGCAAATAGTACAAAACTACATGATCTTAGAATTCATGGTTTTGTTATGTTTTCTTTCCTTCCTTTGCCTTTTTCTTAGAGAAGGGCAAATGTGATTCCAATAACTTTGGGTTTTTTAATTTGAGTATACTGGAGACAGGAAAGTGTAGGCGAGAGAGTCTTTGGCACTACTTGGTTTGTATTATTGGGTTAATGTCTTTCTAAAAATGTCTGTTCTTTTGTTTGTAGGTGTGAAAGATGTTTTCATGCTCTTAGATAACCCTGGATGAATCCAAGGGTTCTATTTTGAGTTCATCTAAATCTGAAAGCCCAATAAATGTGCACTGGTAAGTTAGGTCAGTCAGTGCAGAATTACACAGTAGAGGAAGAGGTAGGACTGCCTCTTGCTGAACCTGTGATGTGTTGGTTGCTTTGTCTGTGTCAGCTCATTTTCACATTGTACCATCATGTGAATTGTACTTTACCACTATGTACATGTGAAAGTTAAGCAGAGTAAACCAGCTTGACCAAGGTCACACGGTGAGTGTATAGCAGAGATGGGATTGCAAGTGATGCTGAACTCATGGGCCTGTTCCTTTCTTATTAAGACCATGTCATGTATTATGAAAATTATAAATTTTCAGAGAGGAGTCTGCATTTCAAAGGTGAGGTGTGAACTCTTTCAGTTTTAGCCTCTTTTGGTATAAACTTTTTTTTTTTTTTTTTGAGATAGAGTCTCACTTTGTTGCCTAGGCTGGATTGCAGTGGTACGATCTTGGCTCACTGCAACCTCCACCTCCTGGGTTCAGGTGATTCTTGCGTCTCAGCCCTCCCAGTAGCCGGTACTATAGGCACAACACCATGCCTGGCTAATTTTTTATATTTTTTGTAGAGATGAGGTTTCATCATGTTGGCCAGGCTGATCTTGAACTCCTGACCTCAGGTGATCTACCCACGTCGGCCTCCCAAAGTGCTGGAATTACAGACGTGGGCCATCGCCCCCAGCCTAAACTTTGATTAATCCATTGAACTTTTACTCAGTTTCACTCCAAAAATTAAGTTATAACTGGGAGCAAAGCCTTCTTTTTTGTGAATATTTGGGTTATCTAGTTGATTTATTTTGTATGCTCTAGGGATGTTTCTTGCCTTATGCATATGCATTTTATTACCAGCTTAAGTATAAAGATATTAGGAAGATAACATAATTGTCCATCCTCTTGCAGTCTGAATCTGTTGCCCCTCTTTTGTTCGCTCACAACAGTCATGCATTCCCCTTTCATGGCACTTAGCACATTTAATTGTCCATTAGACTGTGAGCTCCCTGTGACGGAGGATTTAGTGTTGTTTGTTATTAGATCCTTAGGAAGATAATATCTGGTATCTGATAAGCATTATTTTAGTCATGATTCTTCTGAATCTAAGTGACTGAAGTCCACTTCAGATGGGTTTATGCACATAAAGGAATTTATTGGCTTATACAACCGAAAAATCCTAGGGTCACTGGGTGAAGGCACAGTGAATCCAGGGCTGAAAGATGCCGTATCTGTCTCATCTTTGTCTCGTTTTTCCCCTGTGCTGGTTCTGTTGTGAGGCACGTTTCCTGCTTCCTGTGCTGGCTCCTGTTCTTGCCCGCTCAGGGTTGGCATGGCCCACAGCTGGTCCTCAGACCACTCTTCTCCATTATTGCTCATTCCCTGAGTGATCTCATCTCATAACCACAGCTTTAAATACCTCTTCTGAACTGATGATTTCCACATTTATGTCTCTGGCCTTGACCTCTTGCTGAGGCTCCAGATTTACATTACAGCTTCCTATTACGTGCTCCTAACTTGGCATCTGAAACGTATCAAGGCTGCATCCAAACTTTTGATTTCCCCCATGCATAAAACCTGCCATTGCTCCACCAGTGTTTATCGTTTAGTAATGGGCATCACCATTTACCCATTTGCTGAGGCCTGGAACCTGAGTCCTGATTTTTTTAATGCTCACCCACTTATACACATTAGCCTTATCTTCAAAATATATTCCACAGTCACCTACTTCACACCTCCTCTGCCATAGACATCTTTCATTACTACTGCCAGAACTTTCTCACTCATCTTTCTGTCTCTCCTCTTACCCTCTGAATCATCACACCGTAGACAGAGTGACCTTTTAAAAATTACTGTAACTCTTGTCACTCCTTGCTTAAATAAACCGTCTGCTGCCTTCTTACCGCAACCTAGAAGCAAATCCAAAGTACTTGCTGTGTCCTGGCTTCTGACTGACGACCTCATCTTATTTCTTACTACTTTTACTCCTGCTCATTAGTTCCACTTGGTCTTGTTGTTTTACTTTGAATACCCCAAGTTTGTTCTGTCCTGAATCTTTACACCCATTATCTTTCTGCATGGAACCTTCTTAGATCTTTGCATGGCTAGCTCTTTTAGGTCTCTGTTGAAATATCCATCATTTCTGCTGACAGACCTTCCCAGCACTTTATGTTCAGTAGTGTTTCCTCTAAGCCTGTATCTTTTTACTCTCTTTTATTGATTTGTTTGATTAGACTTACTATTGCTGAACATTATACAAGTCTTAATTGCTTTCTTGTTTATTGTTTGTTGTTAGAATGTAGAACTAGCCCCATAAGGCCCTGGAGTTTGTCCTGGTCATCACTCTATCCAAATCACTGAGAACATGTGCTAACAAACTATGGCTCATGGTCTGAATCCAGCCCACTGCTGCTTTTTATGAATAAAGTTTTATTGGAACACAGCCAAGCTTGTTTAGATACTGTCTATGGCTGCTTTTATGCCACAGTGGCACAGCGGAGTAGTTGTGATGGAGACTGTTTGGCCTGCAAAGCCTGAAATATTTTACTGTCTGGCCCTTTATGGAAAAGTTTGCCAACCCCTTCCATAGAGGGATTTTTGGTGGTAGTATTTGTTGAATAAGTCTAGTGATTGGTGGCATTGTTTTCTTTCAGTCACTTCAGGCTTATGTGGTTCTCTGTGAATTTGGTGAGCGACCCCACCACAGGGTTCATATCATTGTTCTCTAGAATTCTATACAGGCTTCTTCATTTAACATCAGTAATCTATTTCTGAAAAGCATCGACATTCTGTTCAAAAAAGTGACTGAGAGCCTATTTCCTTCTTAAAAATGGGGACATTATAAAATGTTACATGTCTACCCCAAACCCCAGTCAATGTCTTAAAATAGAATCAAACTAGAATGCTATTCAGCAATAAAAAGAAACAACTCTTGGTACAAACTGTAACTTGGGAAAATCTCATGGTAATTATAGCAGAGTGAAAAAAAGAAAAAAAGGCCAATGAATCCCCAAAGGTTAAATAATGTATCATTTCATTTACATGACATTCCTGAAATGGCAAAATTATAGAAATGGAGAACAGATTAGTGGTGGTCAAGGATTGAGGAAGGGTGCTTCACTGATAGTTGGGTGTACCTATAAAGGGCTATGTGGGATCTGGAGGTGCCAAACTGTTCTGGATCCTACCTGCGAGTGGGGATCTGTGAACCCACCATGATTAAATCACATAGAGCTAAAGACACACACACAGCCACTCATGAGTAAAGGCACAAGTTTACCTGGGAAACCTTAGCAAGATCTGCAGATCGTGTCACTGTCAGCATCTGGATTGTCAAATGCTATAGTTTGACGAGATGTCACCATTGGGGAAAACTGGGTAAAGGGTACACAGAATCTCTCTTGTGTTTTGTAAACTGCATGTCCATCTACAATTATCTCAAAATAAAAAGGTTTAACTAAAAAAAAAAAAACCCCAAACTTGGTAAAGCACCTGTATATATAACAGACTATCATGTTAGGATGTGCACTGCCTAAAATATTTCTTTCTGATTGCCATACAATTAGTATAGTTATCAGCAAACAGTTGGCTTTGTATGCGGGAACATGGAGTCTCTTAATGCCACCATCATGACGGAAGTGCTTCTTAAATGTCTGTACACAGTTCTGACTTTTTACCAACTGTGTGTGGAATGCAACTTGTGATTTTGTGTATATGTACACACCTTTTTGTGAAATATAGTATGAAATACTTTAGAATATTAAAAAAAGTTTCTTCTGTAAACATTGACTGGCAAGTGTATTGAGAAGTTTGGGAATTAGAAACAAAGACGTAGTAACAGGATGGATATATATGACGTGCGCAGGTGGCCCTTTTCGGGTCGCATTGTCATCCCTGGGGCAGTGCTGTTTGTTGGGGTGTGCAGTCACATGTTCTCTCTGGGAGCTCAGGCTGTCAGGTTTAGGCTCATTCTTGAAGGAAGAAGAATTCTTGTTATCCAAAGAAGGAAAAAAGGGGATGCCGAACAGGGGAAAAAATGGCAGATATCCACAAGAACTATCAGTGTTTGGTGAATGCATGTCCTTTTCATCATCTGCTGCTTCTTCAGGAGGTAAATATTGTTTAATATCTTGATTTTTGTTGGAGTTGAATCCTGACGCGTTATTACTGGAAGCAGGAGAAGCAGAATATGTTGATACTGAAGGGTAGACAGTGTTGCCAGTGAGTGTTGGACTGAGACTCAAGCCCAGCTCTTTCTGAGACCAAAATTTGTGCTATTAATCTTTACACCCACTGCCTCCCTTAGAGGACAGCATTAAAGGAAGGGTGGCTGGGATGTGCATGTGTGTAATGGCGTTTCCCCCAGTGCCTAGCACATGTAGATTCAGAAATATATTTATGTATTTTTCAGATTATAACTCATTTATTTTCTAGTAGAAGAAGCATTGCCATTGAATCAGTGGACTGATATTTCTCTAATTTAATGCTACTCACGTTTAACCCATTGGAAATGTTACTTAACTGTTTAAGAGGAGAAAGGAGGTTATTTTCTAGAGCTGCTTTGTAAGCTTTGTCCAGATTGCTGTGTTAAGCAACTGTGGGTTACATTTCCCAGATCTAACAAAGGAGAGTGGCATTTATTTTCCATAGTACATTTAAATAAAATTTTTTATGAGGTATAAACACATTTTCTAGGTTTTTGAACCGAATGAAATCTGCTTTACTCATGTTGTGAGTATAATGTCGCCATCCTATGCATGTATGGATATGGATGATAGATGGCCTTCATTAAAAAAAAATTTCCCTGAAACGCCTCGTCTTTAGGACTGTCTCTGTTTACCAGTGATGAGTTGGCCTTTCATTATCTCTTGGCATGCGCTCCTCAGTGCCCACACAGGTGACCTTTACTACCTTCTATTTTGTATATCAGCATTGTAATGCAGATGCTGATTCATCTGTCCGCAACTGTTCACTTACTTTAAAATCAATAATAAATGAGAAAGATTGAGAGAAAGAGTTGGGAGGAGAGACCGTCATGCGTTTTGTTTTTTAGTAAATGTGGAGAATGATGTAAAGTGTAGTTAGTGCTTTGGCATCAGCAATGTGATTTGTGAATGTTAGCTTTTCTGTAATGACATTTAAATGATGAATTTCAAGATTAAACTGAGGAGTTCTACCCCTGACATTGCTGGGATGGGTCAACTCTGGCACCAGAGGCAGAAAGTAGCAACAGAACAACCAGATCTCCGTTGAAAGCCTGTTACTCTTCTACAGGTTTTCTGTATGTTTTCCACACGTTTGCTACATATTCTGTTGCAGAACTCCCAGTGGCCACTTCATGCTCGCTTCATGTAAATGAAGTGTCAGCCTGCGATCAGTCTGATTGGTTGCAGAAAACAGCCAGCCAGAGGCTGAAGTGAAGTTACAAAGGTCACCTTCCTGTGCAAACATCTGATTGGTTGCAAAAAGCAACCAGTCAGAGGCTAGGGTGGAGTTCCAAAATTATGTGCAAGCAAAGACACCACCCACAGTCAGTCTGATTGGTTGTAGACAGAAACCATTCAGAGGATGGAATGAAGTTACAAAGTTGCAAATGAAGACTCTACCTGTCAATCAGTCTGATTTGCTGCGGGACAACCGGTTTCCCATCTACCTGCAGAAAAAGGTCAAAGGGAATGTTTTTCCATTTGTTTGTGTCTTCTCTTATTTCCTTGAGCTTTTGTTTGTAGTTCTCCTTGAAAACATTCCATGCTCATGGATAGGAAGAATTAATATCATGAAAATCCCCATACTGCCCAAAGTAATTTATAGATTCAATGCTATCCCCATCAAACTACCATTGACTTTCTTCA
>CAUYQU010066316.1:0-15558 GCA_963574635.1 Cheracebus regulus | reverse complement strand
AAAAAAATTAAAAATTATTTTTGCAATCATTTTGTCCTAGCACTATTTTATGCTTTTCTTACATGTGCATAGGAAATAATGATAAGGGTTATTTTTTAAAAAAAAAAAAAAAAAAAAAAAAAGTTTTTCTACTGATATTCTAGAATTTGGAAAGTAAATAATGTCATCTGGACTATTGTCCAATTATACCCAAGATTAAATATTTATTGTTCTTATAAAATTAAAGAACATTATATTTTCACCTCTATGAGTACTATTTAGCCCTTATATGCTTTGAACTTATTGTATTAATTTTCTGTCACTTGTGGTATAAATAAATTGGGTAGTCATAGGGCTGGTTAAAAGAAGATCCCCAAAGAAGAGGTGTAGTAGAAGGAAATTGAGGAGTGCAAAGAAAATTGATTGTATCTTTCACTTCCTGGAATTGGAATAGCAAAGTAAGCTTCACAGAAAAATAAGAGTGAGAAAACATAAAGACTGCTTCCAGCCAGCTTAGGTGTGTCAGAATATACAGACATCATCTTACCTTGGGACTACCCATATCTCCTGTTAATTTAGGAAAAAGAGAACTTTCCCTATTCTTAAATCTCCGTAGAATAAAGCTATCTTTGCTAACCATAAGTTCAAATGCCAATGAATCTTGATCTTATCTGTTGCTTCTTGTGGCATTATTATGCAGCATCGTGTCTCTTTATTGGAACTTTTTTATTATCTGTCACAGCTGTCACACAGATCACGCAGCCTAATTCCCAGCTCTAAGTAATCAGAAGCTTCATTTTGGAGTTGTGACTATCTGAATCACCTTCGGTGACCATTATAGAAGCTTGGATTTACACACACAGTCTTGTCTGTTTGGTTTTCATCCAATTAAGTGTGCCATTTTTCATATTGTTATGATCCTGTCAGTTGCATAAAATATTCTTATGTGCAGTGGTTGATATTGCACAAAATATTACTTTTTTCGTCTGTCAATGAATTTCATGACAAACTTGATTTTGTCACTTTTGTAATTGCCGTGGTTGCTTTCAGCAGCATCTGCCTTCAAAACTGTAATCCACAGAAGAGCAGCTTTCCATGATAAAAATTTGGCCAGAATATTCTGCATCACGCCATTTGATTATTTGTTAAGTGTTCTAGTAAACTGTATTTATGTTATCTAGGTTACTGATGAACTTTATAGTTTTTGGAAATTACTGCATCAAGAGACCTGTACTGCTCTTGGAACGACTATTAATTGGCTCTGTGATTTTATAGCATTCACTTAGCCTCTCTGTGTTTATTTTCTCATCTGAGATATAGAGATGAAAGTGTCTCACACATTTGTTAGTCTTAAAACTATAACTGATTTTGTCCAGCCTGGCAAAAGTGTCTCATGCTATCTATTTCCCTGAAAGAAAGAGAATGAAGAAAAAAATGGACTGACTTGCACCTTGTTCAGTAACTCTTCCTTTGTCTCTCAAGATCACAAAGAGAATGTATTGTTCAGTAGTAACATTAGGGATTTTAAGAGGAATAAGAACAGAGCTCATAACCCAATTTTATTCATGCTTCACTGTCACCATATAACAAGCTGAAAAAATCCTCATGATTCCAGGTATTTGAGCAAAGGTTCCAGGGGCAACTGGCTTTTTCCTTATGGATTTGAAAAATACTCATACATAATTCAAGGCCACTAGGCAAATAACCAAACAATATTTTGTGCATAGGATAATACTGATACTGAAATTCAAGGAAAAAATAAAGTGTATATCTACTGAACTTAGAAACGCAAATAGCCAGAATAAAAATATTCACTTATGTGGCTCTGAAAAATTAAAAAGTTTTTCCATTGATTTTGTCTTAAAATTAGCAAGAATGCCTGGCATAAATACATAACGGTACGTTAAGCAAAAATTTTGCAAGAACTGTTACTTACAGAACCCATTACTCTGCTATGTAATTTTGGGATCCAGGAATGAAAGACTTGGTTTGCAACCAGATAGAAAAGCAGAATTTGTTAAAGACTCCTTCACACAAAAACAACTACTAGAGAACAATGTGAAATGATACAGAATGCTGTGTTTGATGACAGCATTTCAGCAAGTAGATTACTTATAGCTTCCATGAAGAAAACAAAATTTTTTGATCAAGAATCCAAGACCTTTCACAATCTGACTTGAACTTTCACTAATCTCATTTGCCTTTATCCACCAAAGAACCCTACACTCTGGTCATTGTTCCCTACACATGTATTTTATGACTTCTTGAGTTTATAATTGTTTCTCTTTGAATGAAATACCTTTCTCTGCTTGGTAAACATTGACTTCCATTCAAAACGCAGCTCTCGCATTCCCTCCTCTGCTGTGAGTTATTTAACCATGTCTTATCTTCTCCATCCTACACTTCAGCACTTAGAACATTTAGATCTCTTTGTTTATGTTCTGTTTGCAAGTCCAGGGCAGGTACAACATCTTAAATCTCTCTATAGTACCAAGCTATCAGCAGAATGTTTGACTCATAGTTGGTGATTGATAAACATTTCTTACTTGTTCACCTATTCAATCTTTTCATACAAAAGTTTGGAAAGATAAGGTAATAATCAGTTGATGAAGAAAACTTGGCTATCTACATGAGGAGTTTGTGATTTCTCTTATAGAAATGGGGTGCCACAGTAGATTTTGGAGCAAAAAAGTGGAATAATTTGTGTAGGGAGATGATTCTGGATGTAGTGCAAAAGGACAGAAGGATGGAAAGAGTATCTAAGAAGGTAAAGACATTGAGGTAAGATAGACCTTAGCAAGATCTTCAAATTATTTAATGGATTTATATGTATCCATTTGTATTCTTTAAAATCACAGAACCATTCAAATAAATATTTGAATCACATTGCATTTCAGAAACTTTGTATCTAAAATTATTTAGAAGTAATTTTATTTTTACAGAAAAGTTGCAAAGATAATAGTACTTTACATTCCTCAGCTAATTTTCCTCGTGGTTAACATCTTAAATTTCTGCAGCATATTTGCCAACATTAAGAAAACAGTATTTGTACATTGCCACCAACCAGATTCCAGATTTTATTTGGATTTCACCATTTTTTTCCATTTTTTCCTTCTGTTCCAGGGTTCAATGCCTGGTGCCACCATGCATTTAGATATGATGGCTTCCCAGTTTCCTTTGGTTTGTGGTATTTTCTTAGTCCTGTATTTTTCATGGCCTTGAAAGTCTGGAGGGGTATAGACATCTTGTAGAATGTTCTGAATTTGTCTGGTGTTTTTCTCATGATTAGATCGAAGTTATGGGTTTAAGGCAAGAATACCACCGAGATGAAGTGCTTTGCTCATCATATCTATGAGAGTTTACATATCTATATGACACCACTGATATGAACCTTCACCACTCGGTTAATGTACTGTTTGCCAAGTTTTATTATAAAATTCTTATTTTTCCCTTTTCCTACTCTAATCTCTGGAAGCAAGTCACTAAATTTGGCACACACTAAGTGGGGATGGGGCAGGCAATGAGTAGGGGGATGAGGGAAGATTAAACTCTACGTCCTTGAAGGGGGAGGTATCTGCATATATTATTTGGAGTTTCTTTGTAAAAAAAAAAAGATGTTTCTCCTTACCCCTATTTATTTAATAATGTATTAATATTACTATTATTAAATTACTATAATGCATATTTATTTTATACTTTGGGTTATAATTTAGTACTACTTTACTGGTTTTGTTGTTCAGATTGTTTCAGTTTTGGCCATCAAGCACTCTTCTAGTTGGCTCCAGTGTCTCTCTAGCATATCCTTATCATTGTGAGTTTTTCCTTGTCAGGGAGGGCACTTCCTTACTTTCTACCATTACTAGATGCTCCAGGCTCATGCCATATATTCCCCACTCCAACCCTACAATCAGCCATTTCTCCAAGGAGCCCTGTTTCTTTTTATTGATGTTTGGAGACCACAACCTATGTGCTGGCTGAGCTTATTGCTCCTGAGGTGTCATTGTTTTCAGGCCCTTTCAGTGGACAGAGCAAGAAAATACATATGTGTATACTAAGCCATCTATATAAACATATCAATAAACATTTCCGTGTATTGATTTATACCTACATTAAGCTAAGCATGAATTCACACAGATGTCTCCAACTCCAATCCAGCATCACATGATACATTCTGTCCTTCTCCCCAACCTTGCTTATTTGTAACTTCCCACTCCAACATTAAGAAACCTGGCAACCACTGGGCAGCATCCATTTACTTATTTATTTAACCCCAGGATACATAGACAACAGGGTTAGAATTAACTTGTATCTCCATGAGAAAGAAATTTACTAACTAGAGTATTGTGCTTACATAATATCGTTGGTTTTAGTTTTATAGTTTCCAGACAAAACATTATTTCCCAATGTTATTTAGGTCAGACCATTTTCCCCACTCCCTTTAGTGTGTCATATTATACATTTGTAAAAAAAAAAGATAGATTCATTTTTCACAGTCTGTATTCCATCATGAGATACCCCTCATCCTGACTGATTTTATTTTTTAGTTTGCATAGATTAAAATTCACTCTTTGTAATGTACAATTCTACGGGTTTTGACAAATGCATGTAAATACTTTTTCACCACCCCAATACAGCACAGGTATTTCACTCTAAAAGTAAAGAAAAATTGTTTCCTAAAAGTTCCCCTGTGCATCCTCTTTGTAGTCAACCACTCTTACAACCACTGACAGCTACTCCTCTGTTTTTCTTCCACATATTATATTTCAATAAAGTAATTTGTTAGTTATTCAATTGCTGTTATTTGTCTCTCCTATGTGAATATAAGTTCCATGAAGGTAGAAACCATGTGTCTTGTTAATCACTATATGCCTTCTAACTAGGAGAGTACTTTTTACATTATAGGTGTTTATATATTTGTTAGTCAAGTGAACTAATGGTGCACTAATGAATAAAAGTAGATTTGTTTATTTTAGACTTGATAATGCTTTTTGATAAGCTATACTCTAATGGGCACTAGAGATTCAAAGGCAGAGCATGATCTCTTTTTTTCAAGGAATACACAATTTAGTCAAAGGACAAAACATGTATACAAACTACTGCAATGCATATTAGACTAAGACAAACGTTCCAGAAGAGTAGTAGAAAAAGAGTGCAAGGAGGGAAGAGCTTACTTCTAGATGCAGCTGTCTGGTGGAGGTTTCATAGAGAATGTAGCAATTAACTCACTTTAAAGGATTCTATTATAATTTGTTTGGGTTTAATGTGAATTTGTTACTAAGGTATATTTGCTGCAAACAGAACCCTGGTTCTATCATCTTTTTGAAGAGTATTGAGAGTGCTTGGAGTCAGACATAGAGGCAGAGGGTATGAGTAGAGGACGTGGTGACATTCTGCACATTTTTAAGCTGCTAAAGTTGTTAATGGCTTCAAGACATTTTTGTTCTAATTTTCCAGGTTGCTTTATCATCTCTGTTAGCTTTGTTAAACACTTATTTTTTTACTCCTTATCTGTAATAAGGTCTTCAATCCTCTTATCTTTTTGTTCAATTTCATATTGCATTGATTTCCTTTCAAAATGTAAAAAGTTTTCAGCTTTAGGGATACTATATTCAAATATAATAAATGTATTTGGAAAATATAATAACTGAACTGTACAGAGAAAATTATATCCAATATATGTTCAATGTCAAATATAAAACATACTCCTGGAAAAAAGCAAATGCATATCAGAGTATTTAACTCTGTATAAATACACATTCTCAGGAGATAATTCTTTAGAAACAACATAGAAATATGATGGCTGTTCCAGTGTTAACTACGCAATGTGTTTTGAAGACGGTTTCAAAGATAATCCCAAACCTCAGTGTAGCTCCATTGCCAACTACATTTATATGGAGTTAAAGCATAAAAAGCCAAGGGAAAATAAAACTTGATTTCTTAGTAGGAATTGTACCTAAGCTTACAACCAATCATTAATATCTAAACCAGGTTTTATTTTTTTTGATTAACCTTTTGTGTTAGCTCATTTGTGCTGCTATAACAAAATACCTTAGACTGTGTAATTTATAAATAACAGAAATGTATTGCTCAAAGTTCTGGAGACTGGGAATTCCAAGGTCAAGACACCAGAAGATTTGTGTCTGGTAAGAGTTCACTCTCTGTTTTCTTGCTCTGCTTCCTTGATACTTTGTTGTCACATCATCACCTAGCAGAAGAGTAGAACACTGCCTTCACATGGCAGAAGGGGCAAGGAATCCATTTTAGTGTCTTTTGTAAGAGCATTAATCTCATTTATGAGAGTGGAACTCACATGATTTAATTACTTCCCAAAGATATTCCCTCTTAATACTATTACATTGGGTATTAGGTTTCAACATGTAAATTTTGGGAAGACCACCAACTTTCAGACTGTAATACCTTAGTAGAGGTCTGGGTCCCGAGATAATGGATCAGAGTACCCATAAATTTTGATGGAGGCAGATAGCAGGAAATGTCTGGAGGGCATGACACAAAATATTGGGCCTGAGTGGAATATGCTGTGAGCTTGGGAAGGAGATCTAGAGAATTTAGACATTTTGTGTATGAAGAATGCTAAGAAAGAGACAGTGGATTGCTCTCTCTCTCTCTCTTTATCTATCTATCTATATATCTATCTATCTATCTATCTATCTATCTATCTATCTATCTATCTATCTATGTGTGTGTGTGTGTGTGTGTGTGTGTGTGTGTATAGTCATGTGAAAGCATTTGTGGATATCTGATAACAAAATTAGCAAACACTGGGCTAGGTCTTGAGTAGCAGGAAAAAAGGAAAAGTCTAAAATAAGGTGAATAGAACTACAACTTTGAATTCAAAGGAAGATGCTACCAAAGTAAGAATCAGGCAAAAAGATAAATGACAAGTTCAGATAAGTGAATTAAAGCAGGAAGGAACAGACAAACAGTCTATAATTCAAATTTCAGGTACCCACAATGGTGTATGAAGAAATTATAGGCAGATGACTTAAGTAGGAAATAACCTAAAACTCTGAAACCACTAAGGCACAGCAGTAACAAATGTTCTGTTTCTGAATTGCATTCTACTCACTGCCAATGCTAGTGCGAGATTTCAGGTAGGCAAGCATTAAGATGGGTAGAGAAAATCACACCTTGCTACAAGGAAGGATGAACATCGTAAGCAGAGAAAATATAGCTCACAATAATAAGTCTGGATCCTTTTTAGTTGACCTAGTTTTATATTTGTATATGCTATCATTCTGATTCACAAAACAAAGTATATTTAAAAATTTATAAAAGTTCAAATAGACTTGAGCCCTAGCTCTAGTATTGCTTGAGCCTCCAATCCTCCAATACACTTTAGTCAAAGGACAAAACATGTATACAAACTACTGCAATGTATATTAGTAGCATTATTGGCAATACATTGCTAATTTTTGTAACCTCCTTTAGATTTACTTTCCAGATCTTTCAATTTACAAAGAAGTTTTGTACAAGTACAATTCAGTACTTGTTCAGTATATGGAAAGAGATAGATGACTAGAACTTCTTATGGTAGCGTATTTCCTAACTTACAGAAATTTAGAAATTGTTAGGGAAAGTTTTTCAACTGGTCAGGAGCATAAATTTTTCTCTGATCTCTTCTTTTAATCTCCTCTTTGATAACCTTATCTAGTATCCAGACTTCAACCAGTACATCTAGGAAAGACTTCAACCAGTACATCTTAATTATCTTCCTCACTGAAAGTACCCCCTTTCCTGATTCTTTATCTTTGTTAATTGGGCTACTATTATAATAAATAGCGTTGTCTATTTCTCAAAGCGACATATTCAAGTACTTTTATAATCTAGCACCAATCTATTTTACCAGCATTAACTTCCATCCTTCCCCTAAAAATCCTGTCCACTTCAGTTAAATTGTTCCATTTTCTGCTTCCCAAGCAGCCTTTAAAAATTCTCTATCCCTATGCATTTGTTCATTCTGTTTCCACTATCTCCTTCCTCTTCTCTATCCATCAGCCTATTCCAATCTTTATGACCCAAATCAAATACTTCACATGAATTTATGACTGCCACTACTCCCTACGTAATGAAATGCATTTAATGTACTTATCACTTGGAATATCAAATTTGATTCTTCTTCAAGCATCAAATTAAAATCTATCTTCATTAAAATAATTTTTTACATGCATACATAATAACCACTCTTCCTTTGCCATAGCACTATACAAGCCACAACTACCTCCTGCCTGGAGTTTTGTAATATCCTCTGAAGAAGAAAACTCTTCTTTATATACAGCACTTTTGACACCAAATGTGTGGGTTTTCCACATGAAGTAATTCTCCAGCTCCCTGCAGACAACCAACTGAGTGTCCTCCAATTTAATTAAATCTGACACTAACTACCTAATTTAAACTTAGCTCAGATCCCATGGGTTAAGGGTTCATTCCCACAAGACTGTCCTCTCATTTCAGAAGTCAATTGCAAATAGTGGATCCCCAGGTTACTCACACTTCTGTCCAACTTGGCTACAAATCAGGGGCTCCCATGACCCCCTCCTCATGTTCAATAGTTTGCTATAATAGCTCATAGAACTTAGGAAAGTTTCTATTACCAGCTTATTATAAAGGATATATAGCTAAGGAGCAGCCAAATAGAAGAGAGGGATAAGGCAAGGCATGGGGGAAAGGCACAGAGCTTCCATGCTCTCTCTAAGCATGCCACCCTTCTGGCACCTCAGTGTGTTCACCAACCAGGAAGCTCTCTGAACCCCCTAGTTTAGGGTTTCATGGAGGCTCTACTATGTAGGCATGATTGACTAAATCACTGGCCATTGGTGATTCAGCCAATTTCCAGCCCCTTTTCCTCCTCAGAGGTCATGGGGTAGGGCTGAAAGTTTCAACCTTCTAATCACGTAGTTGGTTCCTCTGGCAACCAGCCCTCATCCTCCAAGAGTTACCTTATTAGTATAAACTAAGATATGGTTGCAAGGGGCATATTATGTATAACAAAAGATGTTCCTTTCATCATTATTATTCACGAACTCCCTGCCAAGAACAGGAACAAAAACTAAATATGTATTTCTTGTTATACCATAATATCACATTCTTCTAACTGGTTTTACTGCCTCCAGGCTCCCCTGCTTCCATTCGCAATGCACACAATGTTGGTAATCTTTATCCCTTTTTTTAAGAAAAAAACAAGTTGGATAATAGAATAGCCCTATTTTAAAATCACTGAGCATTACTAGCCATGTGCCCCACACAGTAATGTCCAAGGTTTTCTTTGACCACGTATTTTCTGGAAGTCAGAATGACCTTCACCACTATCACTATAGCAGTGGCTGGATCAGCACCCTGAGGCTGGCGGCTGAGTGCAGCATTCCAGTGTCCAGATGAGCTCCAGCTGTTACTTTGGCCCTGTGGTCACATTTTCCTTCATACTCAGTTCACAGCTATCATGAGTGGCATAATGGTAGAGCAGCTGGACACATTGTGCTGTTTCATTTGCTTAGACAGTACCATCTGGGCTTGAGACTCAGCTCAGGGCTGACTCAAAAAACCCACAATCCCCATGGCTTCATAAATTGGATGCATGATCTGCTGAGAGAGAAAGTGGTAGCATCTAGCACCTATTTTGTTATCAAGATCTTCTTGAATTCAGAGAAGCCAGTGTGAATTCATAATACACTGGGCTAATGTATCTTTATATATCTGAATGAAATGGTCGGCAGCATGCTGATAGGACCTTATATTTTATGAGGACATGTACAGGTAGAACCACTGACTAACTAGTACAATACAGCTGTTTGTCAATTAGACAAAGGTAACCTTTTTATCATTCTCTATGAAGGACCAGACAGGGTTGTATAGATCCCGGAAGGGATGATCAAGAAGCATCCCCAGAAGGGATGATCAAGAAGGTTGTGTCAGCCTTCACCATCATAAATATATATATATATATATATATATATATATATTTGCAAAGAGTATAACAATTATTACAAAACCTCACATGCATAGTTTATATGACTCAGTGATTGCACAGTTGCACATTTATGCCAACCTACAGTATATTTATCTCATCTGCCAATATCACAGGCAAACATTTTCTGTATGAGATTTCGGGCAGTGGTAACAGGGTGGTCCTATACAATCTCACCATTCTTGTTGACTATCAACTGCAGCTGATGAGTACCATGTGGATAAGCATAATAAAAAAACACTTTTCTGAGTTGGTGCCAGACACAGTGTACAGAGACCCTACCTACTATCATCCTACCTGGACCACAAATATCTTGGCGTATCTGGGCATCACTCTAGATTGTGTCACTGACATCATGGAGTTATGGCTTGATGGTAGGGAGACTTAGCCAGGGTAGTTAGAATATACTGAAATACTTTTGAATAAATATGTTACATCTCCACTTTCTTGGAGAAACAACTGGTAATCATCCAATAGCTAATATGCTAGTTATTGCTACTAATATTACTATCTCTCCCCCAACATGTGTATTAATAATAAGAAAAGAAATAGTTATATTATCAATCAGTGTCTGTAATCGCTTAATATAACTTGACACACAGAAAGTGTCCCAAAATTGGGAGCTATCATTATTGTTGTGGCACAGGTCTCACAACCCCTCTGGGAATAAGTACTCTAGTTGCTCACATTTACAATAAAGAAGCAGAGGCATAGAGAAAGGAGATGGCATGATAAAATTCACACCATAAGCATGCAGCGGAAACAGATTTTGAACTCAGTTCTTACTATAAACTCAAGTTCTTAACTATTGTGCTCTGCTGACCTAAACTTGAGCTATGTCATTTTGGGCAGTGGAAACAGGGTGGTCCTAGACCATTTTACCATTGTTGTTGACTATCAACTGCAGCTGATGAGTACCATATGGATAAGCATCATGAAGAAACACTTTTCTGAGCTGGTGCCAGACACAGTGTACAGAGACCCTACCTACTGATGTTCTTAACTATTCAGTTCAAAGCGCAAGTGCTTAACTATTATACTCTGTTCAGTTCTTACTACAAAGCTCAAGCTCTTAACTGTTATGATCTGCTGACCTGTGTGACTTTTGATAAAGACAAAGAAAATGGTAACTGGTAAGATGTAGTTAAGTGCTTATTATGTGTCAGACTCTGTTAGCATTTCTTAATTTTAATCTTCATAACCATATGTATGCATGATTATCATCCCTATTTACATGAGGAAACAGGTCCAGGAAAATAAAGTCACTTTTCCAATATCACACTGTGAGCAAGCAGTTCAGGATTCTAATCTGTCTTTGTCTGATAACAAAATTAATGGTTATCAAGTTTTTGGTTATTCAAAAAAGTAATCATACACTAGAATGAAAACACAAACAATATAAAAGGGTATAACCTCCATGCTTGGCTATAAAGCCCCATTCCCACAGGCAATAAAGGCTGTCTGTCAGTTTATTATATATTTTTCAGGCATTTTCTGTTTATACATACATGTAGTTTATTTTTTAATAAACATTAGTCTCTGTCCACTATATTCTGCATTTTGATTTTTTTTGCTTAATTTATCTTAGAGATTTTATGATTAAAAAAATCCTCCAGTAACATTTAATTTCACTAAATATAAAGAAAAATCAAGATTTTTAATAAATCTCTTCATGATCTTGGACAGTCTTGTTCCCAGACTCATGGTACAATTTATTCCTCATTTCTCTCTGTACTCTACCCACACTTTTCCTCCAGTCATCTTTCTATTGTTCACTTAAAGTTACTGAGTATCACAAACCTGAGGTTCTATACCTTCCTCTGTGTTCTCAGCTACTAGGTATTATGCATTCTTTGGTGATCTGACTCCTGCAATCATCCTATAACCATCCCATGCCAACCAGAGAAGGAGAGAATGATTTTTAGAATTGATCCTCTGACTAACATGTGACTCCTATATGTTATAATGGTGTGACAGAATCAAGATTACAGTGCTAGAGTTACCCTGAAGAGGGATATTTAATCTGGCTTTGTAGAATTAGGGAAGACTTTCTGGAGGAACCAACAAATGAACTGGAAGAATGATCTGATGATTACTGGAAGAAGGGAGAGAAAAAAATGCTCTAGAAATTAAGAAATATACGTGCTAAGGTCTGGAGCAAACTGGTGGCAAGAGGAGGTATTTATCCTTTATAATCTTTGTCAGTACCATCACCAAACTACAAAACACACACGCACACACACACACACACACACACACACACACACACACACACACACACACGTTCATTTATTATGGAAATGTAGCTTCAAGACAACACTTTAGCACCATTTTCTACCAATACTACTGCCCTTAAAGTCTTTCAACATAGGGACTCTGGAGTCTTGAATAAAGACCACAATATATTTTAATAGCTGCAAATTATTTTCTAAAGATGGAGCACATTCTGTAAGCATTTAGTAGGAAGAGGGGATAAACAGTGGAGGCAAGATATGAGGCTGGAGAAATAAGCAGAAGGCTGATCATTAAGCATTTTATGAGTTACATTATAGTCAATGGACTTTATCCTGAAAGAAATGGAGGAAAAATTAAGCCTTTTAGTAGGGGAGTTACACGGCCAGTTTTGTAATTTGTGCTTTAGAAAATCAATTTGGACTGTACCATAAGAGAAGGAGTTTGGGAAGGGCAATAAATGAAGGCAAGGGTATGAGTTGGGAGAAAGCCATTGCAGTAATCCAGGCAAGAGAGAATGATGGCTTAAGATAAAGTAATGAAGTAGGATAGAGAAAAGTAGTTGGATTCCAGAGATATTTAGTTTGTAGATACAGCATAAAGTGGCTGATTAGAAGGCTCGAACAATCAAGAATGGCTGTTTAGCTTCAGCTGGCAGACACAGGAAGAGACAGATGCAAATTTAAGGGAAAGAAGAAAATTTCAGCTTTGATAAATTTAACTTTAAAATATTATTAATAATTGAACATAGAAAAAATTGCATATCATAAATATACAGTTTGGTAAGTTATCACAAAGTCAACACATTTATATTACAATCACGAAGTGTCAAGAAATAAAACATTACTAGCACTCTAAAGACCCCTTTAAGCCCTCTCACCAGACATTACCCTGACCCATTTACCCAAAGTTAAATAGTACTTTACTGGTAATATCATAACTGAGTCTTGCCCAATTTTAATTCAATAAAAAAATATATGTTTTGTATTTCTATGTCTGGCCTCTTTGGCTCAATAAAATTCATACTTTTTATTGGTAGTTGTAGTGGTTTCATTTTCATACAACAATTTATTAAGGATTTCTACTCTTAGTAATTGCATTTTTCCAACTTGAGATTATCACAAATAGGTTACTATGTGCATGCATTCTTATACATGCTTCTGGTGCATATATATATATATATGAATTTCTGTTAGGTGCATATCTGGGAGATGGATTGCTGAGTCATAAGGTGTCTTAGCTTGTTCCTGATGTTATGATAAAATATCTGCAACTGAGTAATTAATAAAGAACAGAAATTTATTGCTCACAGTTCTGGAAGCTGGATGTCCAAACATCAAGGTGCCAGCAGATCCAGTGTTTGGAAAGTGTTCCTCTCTGCTTCAAAGTTGGTGCCTTAAACTCTATCTTCTCCAGAGAGGATGAATGCTGTGTCCTCACATAGCAGAAGGATAGAAGAGCAAAAAGGATGCTCCCTTCTATCTCTTTTATATGGTGGCTACTCTCATTTGATGAGGGCTCTGACCTCATCACTTAATCACCTCCTAAAAGCGTTGCCTATTAATATTATCACCTTGGCTATTATGTTCCAACATACGAATTTTGAGGGACACATCCAGACTATAGTATATGGTATGCATAAGTATCACTTTAATAAATACTGACAGCCTTACAAAGTGAGCAGTACATAAGAGTTCCAACTTATCTAAATACTTGTCAACAATGATTTGGTCAGTATTTTTAATTTAGCCATTCTGGTGGGATTATAGGTATATTTTATTGTGATTTTAATTTGCATTTCCGACCACTAATGGGGTAAAGCATTTTTCATGAGCTTGTTAGACATTTGGATTTCCATTTTTTTGTGTTGGGTATTTGGATATCCATTTTTTTTGTGAAATTCATGGAATCTATAGATCTTCCCATCAATAGACAAGATGTATCTTTACATTTTTAAAGACTTTTTGATTTAAAGATATATATTATATTTTTATGTAGCTATCTTGAAGAGTTTCTACTAGATCAATTTCTATATACGAGATTATACTTGGATGTTATTGTAAAAGCATTTATTCTTAAAATTTTATTTTCTATTTTTTAAGATGATAGGAAAATTATGATTTGATCTTGAATATCAACTTTACATCCAACAACCTGGTTAAGCAAATTTCACTTGTTATTTTTAATTATTTTTATTTTTTAATTTTTGTGATTACCTAGTAGATGTATATATTTATGGGGTACATGAGATGTTTTGATACAAGCATGCAATGCGTAATGCACATCGTGAAGAATGGAGTATCCATCCCCTCATGCATTTATTCTTTGAGTTACAAACAATCCAATTACACTCTAAGTTATTTTCAATTGTACAATTAAGTTATTATTGACTATAGTCACTCTGTTGTGTTATCAAATAATGGGTTTTATTCATTCTTTCTAACTACATTTTTGTGCCCATTAAGTATCCCCACCTTCTCCATAGTTCCTCACTAACTTTCCCAGCCTCTGGTAACCATTATTCTACTCTTTACGCCCATGAGTTTAATTGTTTGATTCTAATAGTTGGTTTCCAGATTCTTTTGAGTTTTCTGTGTAAATAATCATATCTTCTGAAACAGGTAAGTCTTATTTCTTTCATTTTTTTATACCTTTAAAACTATTTTTCACTTCTATCATTGTATTAGCTAGGACCTCCAACTCAATATTGAATAGTAGTTGCCTCAAGCATCAAAGAAAAGACTATTGATATTTTGCTAGTAAGTAAGGTAATTGTTCTAGGGTTTTTATGTACACTTTCTGAGATGTTGTAAGTCTCATTCTATTTCTAATTTGTTAAGGTTTCTTTCTCTCTTATCATTGAACTATCTTGAATTTTATTAAATGCTTTTATTGTATCTGTTTTTTTAATATTTTTTATTGCATTTTAGGTTTTGGAGTACATGTGAAGAACATGCAAGATTGTTGCATAGGTACACATATGGCAGTGTGATTTGCTGCCTGCCTCCCCATCACCTATATCTGGCATTTCTCCCCATGCTATCTCTCCCCAACTCCCCACCCCATGCTGTCCCTCCCCTATTTCCCCCCAACAGACCCCAGTGTGTGATGCTCCCCTCCCTGTGTCCATGTGTTCTCATTGTTCAACACCCACCTATGAGTGAGAACATGCGGTGTTTGATTTTCCGTTCTTGCTTCAGTTAGCTGAGAATGATGGTTTCCAGGTTCATCCATGTCCCTACAAAGGACATGAACTCATCGTTTTTTATGACTGCATAGTATTCCATGGTGTTTATGTGCCACATTTTCCCTGTCCAGTCTATCATTGATGGGCATTTGGATTGGTTCCAGGTCCTTGCTATTGT